>CAUYQG010079994.1:0-16863 GCA_963574415.1 Tarsius wallacei
GCCACTGCACTCCAGTCTGGGCAACAGAGTGAGACTCCCAATTCAAAAAAATAATAGTAATAATAATAAACAAACAGAAACCTAAATAAAAAGCACAAAATAATAGCTACAATAGCTACAATAAAAATGAAATACCTTGTCATCTTCCTAACCAGCGACGTGAAAGACCTTTACAAGGAAAACTACAAAACACTACGTAAAGAAATCAAAGATGGAAGAAACAAATGGAAAAATATTCCATGCTCATAGATTGGAAGAATCAATATTGTTAAGATGCCCCTTCCATCCAAGGTAATAGAAAAATTTAACGCAATACCCATTAAATTACCAGCAGCATTCTTCTTAGACCTGGAAACGACATTACAGGAATTCATATGGAAACATAAATGACCATGAATAGCCAAAACAATCCTCAGCAAAAAAAAAAAAGCAGGAAGTATTAACACTCCCATACTTTAAAATTTAATATAAAGCTACAATAATCAAAACAGCCTGGTATTGGTACAAGAACAGGTATATAGACCAGTGGAATAGGATAAAGATTCCAGAAGCAAAACCTCAATTTCTCAACCAACTCATCTTCGACAAAGCCTCCACCAACCACCACTGGGGAGAAGAGAAAGATCCCCACCTATCACCATACACAAAAATCAATTCTAAATGGATCAAAGACCTAAACATAAAACTTAAAACTATAAGAATCTTAGAAAATGCAGGAGACACCCTTATGGAATTTGGAACTGGCAACTAACTCCTGATCAAAACCCCAAGTGCCCATGCCATAAGAGACAAGATAAACAAGTGGGACGTCATCAAACTGACAAGCTTCTGCAAAGCCAAAGAAACCATTGAGAGAGCAGGGAGACAGCCCACAGACTGGGAAAAAATATTTGCCAACTGTATGTCTGACAAAGGCCTAACACCTAGGATCTACAAGGAACCCAAATGTGCTGAAAAGAAAAAAGCAAACAGCCCTATTACAAAGTGGGCAAAAGATATGAATAGATACTTCTCAAAAGAAGACATATGGGCAGCCAGCAGATACATGAAAATATGCTCAGCCTCAGTAGTCATCAAAGAAATACAAATTAAAGCCACACTGAGATACCACATAACTCCAGTCAGGATGACCATCATCAGTTACTCAAAAAACAACAGATGCTGGAAAGGATGCAGAGGAAAGGGAACACTTCAACACTGTTGGCGGGATTGTAAACTACTACAGCCTCTGTACTTGTTTGGTGATTCCTAAAAGATCTAAAAATTGACCTTCCATACAATCTTGCAATCTCCCTACTGGAAATATACCCGGAGGAACTCAAATCACTCTATGAAAAAGATACGCATGTTTATTGGAGCATTGTTCACAATAGCATAAACATGGAACCAACGGTGCTGCCCATTGAAAGAGGACTGGATTTAAAAAAATGTGGTACATATACACAATGGAGTATTACACAGCCATAAATAAGGACACAATTATGAACTTTACTGCAACTTGAATGGACTTAGAGTCTATAATTCTGAGTGAACTATCACAGAAACAAAGAGCTGAGTATCACATGTTCTCCCCTATAAGCAGACCTTGAACAATTATCATAGTACTATAAGAAAAAGATTAGCAGTAGTGGGAAACTGCTGGGGGGGGTGTGAAGGGACAGGGTTGGCAGTAGTGGGAAGCTGTCGGTGGGGGGGCACACCTCATCAAAAAGGGTACCTGCAATATGAACATCTGTAAATCTAATCCTGAATTGTACTCCACATCTTTAAAAAATTTTTTTTTAATTTTTTTAAGGAAATTTATCCATGTCGTTGCATTTATCAATAGTTTGGTCCATCATATTGTTGAATAGCATTCTGTTCTATGAGTGTGTCACCGTTTCATTAACCATATGTTTATTGAAGAACCTTTTGGTTTTGGCTAGTTTGGGGTGATTATCAATTGAGATGTCATAACTATTTCTGTACAGGTTTTTGTGTGGACATACATTTTTATTTCTCTGTGAAAAATGCCCACAAGTGTGATTGTTAAGTCATATGGTAGTTAAACATTTAATTTCATAAGAAACTGTCAAACTATTTTCCAGAGTAGCTGTACCATTTTACATTCTTACTTGCAATGTATAAGAGATCCATTTTCTCTGAATTATTATCAGCATTTGACATTGTCACTATTTTTTATTTTAACCATTTAAAAAAGTGTATAGTGATATATCATCCATCTTAATTTTCATTCCCCTAATAGCTAGTGATGTGGAACATCTTTTTACTGTTTGTCATTTACATATCTCTTCAGTGAAATGTCAGTTCATGTATTTTGTCCATGTTCTTATTGAGTTATTACTATTTGTTATTGTTTTACTTTTAAAAATTCTTTATATATTCTAGGTATGAGTCCTTCATCAAATATGTAATATAATATACATATTACATTGTCCCAGTCTGTACTTTGTTTTTCATCTGTTTAAACAAGGTCTCTTGCAGGAAAAAATTTTTAATTTTGATGAAGGCTAATTTATGAATGTTTTTTCATGTATGTGTCATGTTTTTGGTGTTAAGTCTAAAAACTCTTCATCAAGTCTTAAGTTCTGAATAGTTTCTCCTATAATTTCTTCTAAAACTTTTAGAGTTTTACATTTAAATAGATGGTCTGCTTTGCATTAATTTTTGTATAAGTTGTAAGATTCCATTCTTTGACAGTCTGTTCTTTTCATATTTAAGTATACCTTTTATCTGTTGTTCAGATTGGGTAATTTTTGTTATTCTCTCAAGTTCACTGACTTCTTTGAAAATTCTCTCCATTCTGTTGTGGAACCCACTCACTGAGTTTTTTGTTTTGGGGAGCTTTTTTTTAAATTGATGTCTCACTCTGTCACCCAGGCTGGAGTGCAGAGACACCCTCAGCCACCACAGTCTCGACCTGCTGTGCTCAGGCAATCTTTCTGCCATAGCCTCCCAAGAAGCTGGAACTACAGACGCACACGATCATGCCTGGCTAATTTCTTGATTTATTGTAGCGATGCAGTCTCACCAAGTTGCCCAGGCTGGTCTCAAACCCCTGGGCTCAGATAATCCTCTCGCCTCTGCCTCCCAAAGTGCTGGGGTTATGGGTGTGAGCCACCACACCTGGCTTAAGTTTTATTGTGTTTACCGTATTTTTTCAGTTCTAAAATTTTCATTTGTTTCCTCTTTTTTTATTTCTTTCCTCAGATTTTCTATTTTTTTTATCTGTTTAGAATATATTTGTAATTGTTTGCTGGAGCATTCTTATGATGGCTGCTTTAAAATCCTCACAAAGTTGGCATTGAAAGATTGTCTCTTTCATTCCACTTGCAGTCTTCTGGGTTTTTGGAATGATGAGTTGGTGTTTATGGAAAGCTGGGTGTTCATGTGTTATATTATGAGACTTTGGATCTCATTTAAACTTCTTTTTTTTTTTTGAGTAAGGGTCCCACTCTGTCACCCAGGCTAGAGTGCAGTGATACCATCATGGCTCGCTGCAGCCTCAAACTCCTGGGCTCAAGTGATCCTTCCACCTCAGCCTCCCAAGTAACTGGGGTGCATACCACCATGACTGCTAATTTCTTTATCTTTATGTTGAGACAAAGTCTTGCTATGTTGCCTAGGCTAGTCACAAACCTGGGCTCAAGCAATTCTGCTATCTCAGCCTTCTAAAGTGCTAGGATTACAGACATGAGTTGCCAAACCCAGCCTTAAACTGTTTATTTTAACTGTTTTTTTACCTTGCTCCAGAGGGGGTAGGATGATGCTATTTTGGTTCTATTTTAATGACTCTCTTTTTACCTCTTTGGTAAGGGACGGATTCTACCCTATAGCTATAGAGATGGCTGAACACGTAACACCCAACACTGGACAGATGAGATTGACAGTAGTTTATTAATCACATATACTCACAGCCCAGGGAAGGAGGACACCACATTCCACATGCACCACCTCACATGGAGTTTGTGCTTAAAACAACCAGGGATTGTAAAAGGTAAAAACAACCAGGGATTGTAAAAGGTAACACTTGATAGTATCAAGAGTGTGGGGTGAGCCTTGGTCTCTGTGAGAGGATATGATTGGCTTGTTTTTAATAATCCTATGAACTAGCAGGGAACTAAAACCCACTCCTGACGATTAAGCAGGAATTAATCCCCTTAATAAGGAGAATCGTTTGCCTAGGAGACCTTATCTGCAAGAGTAGAGTAGGTAGGGGAGTGAGATGAGGCACTCCTGTTTCCACCAAATGTCAAGGTAACGCTTAATATCAGGTTTTAATTTTAGCCCTTAAACCATAGTTCTCTCAGGTAGGGATAGATACGTGCAGGCTTGAGTTTTCCATTCAACGTTAATTGATACCTGAAGAGTGGAAAGAAGAGCTCCTCGTTGCTACTGGGGAAAGGTGGGAGTTCTGGCCACCCACTAACCTTCTGCTGACACCACCCTGGCTGGGTACTTCCTTTGACATGACCTCCACTGTCAACATGTAAGTGACACTGTCACCCCTGGAAGAAGGTGCAAGTTCCAGCCTCCCACTCAGCCTTCACTAACATACCACCACAACAGGGAGAAGGAGGGGCAGTTTGCTACCACTGGATGGGAATGGAAGTCCAGGCTCCCCATGTGTTCTCTACTGATATTGCCAGTTGAGGATTAAAGTGTCAGTTCTCCTTGGTCTTTTGGGAAGCACACCAAACAGGGGAGGGAGTGTCATCACAGCTGGACTTCCCATTGAGCCTTTGTTGTTGGGGTTAGGGCAGGGAGGACTATACTTTTTTCTATGATGTTTGGTTATCTAGAACTTTTCTGTACTTTTACACTGCCTCTTTTTTAAAAATAATTTTTCCTAGAGATAACAGGCTTTTCTTAGATTTTTGATTGTTTGTTTTTGTATATGTTCATTCACATTTCTAGACTTCTTGCTATTTTAGCACATGAAAGTATGAGCATACATGAAGCAAAAAGAAAACCCAGGAAACTCACTACCATGTTTTACCTAAGGTCCTGAAATACTTAGCCAGTCTGTCTTTTCTTCACCTTTCAAAATCTTCTTGGTTTATTTTATATATAACGTCCAGGGTGTTTAGTTGTACTTATTGGGAGGAATAATAAGAAATGTACCTCCTTTATCTTGTTCTGGAAGTGGACGATCCATTTTCTTTTTCTTTATGTATTTACTTACGCCTTCTTTTTATTCCTGTACAATGTATATTGGGGGTTCCAGGAAAGAGTGGAGTTAATATGTATGTTCAAGTCACCAGTTTTAACCAGGGTCCAGTAACCTGCCATTTTTTTATTCACTGTCTAGCTGAAGATTGGATTTCCATTTTTCTTTAGGTGATATGCAAAATCCATGTACAGGATAGCTCCTATTTCTACATTACAGGACTAGCAACTCAAAATGAAACAATCTTTTTTTTTTTTTTTTTTTTGGTCTCAAATTCCCCCTCCAAAAAAGAAGCTCATATTGACCTAGCTTAGGATAAAGTCAATTTCTTAGCCAATTGAGTGTGGCCAAAAGTAAGGATGTAGTGGCCAAACAGGAAAGTACCCATATGTATTAAAGTGAAAAGAGGGTATTCCAGAAAAAGGGAAATCGAGTATAGACTCTGTACCTGTTATTGTAGCTAACATTAATGCAGTGTTTTCTCTGGTCCATGTGCTTTGCTTAGTACTTTAGATCTCATCCAATTCTCAGAAAAATCCTATGAAGTAATTGTAAACATTTTCCTGATTTTGCAAATAGTAAATTAAGATTATAGAATTGAGTACCCCAAAGAGGCAGAGTAGGAGATTTGAACACTTCTGTCTTACTCCAGAGTATAAGATTTTAATCATTCTGTTGTATTACTTGCAAGCAGAAAAGTAAACTATCTTCAGAAAGTACCATTTCCCATGGTGCATTTGTCATTTTAAAATTTTCACTGTGAGCAGAAGTGTATCTCCCTGGAGAAGGCAGACTGGCATCATGGAAATAGTTTGGCCTGAATTTGAAATTACTCAGTCTTTATAAGTCAAATAAACCTTTTCAAAAATAGTCATTCATGCATGTGCACACACACATGCGCACACAAATCGAGAGGAGAATATGTACTTATACTTTCGGTGAGCTAGGTTTTATATAAACAACAGTGGCTTTTGAAACAGATGCCAAAAAATTCCCTTTGGCTTGCATTTGGCGAACTTACAGACTCTTTCATTTATTGCCTTAATAAATATTTTTTAGTTTCAACAGACGCTACCGTCTCTAAGTTATATATAAATAAATTAGACGTGGATGGTTAGACAAGATACAACAAATTCAGAACTATCATCATGGTAAAGGGTATCATAATCAGGATAAAATGCTATGAATGTAAAGTAGGATAAAATTGCCTCTAGAAGGAAAAGATCAGGGACAGTTTTCATAAAGAAGTGGCATTTGGGCTGACACATAGAGACAGAGAGTATAAATAAACACATAGAAATGGTGTTGTTACTTTGTTGCCTCACTTAACTGGGAAAATCTGAAACACCAGCTACTAAAGCTGAAATTAAAATACTGTTTATCTCCCTGCAAAGGGCTTTTCTGTTACAAATGGTGCTTTTGAAAGATTTCTTAAGGATACAGAGCTCCTTCAGATCCCACAGCATAAGGTATGAGAGAGGAAGCTATGAGGGGGGTTAGAGATGATGATGATAATGAAATGTTAATAAAATAGTAGGAAGGCTTTGCTCTAGAAATTGTATTTAAATGCCACCATTATCCAAGTTCTCATTAGCACTAATCCTACTTTTAAAAAAGGTAAATGGGTCAGAAATATTTTTTCTATTTCCACATAGCTCTTTGTCACAGAATAGGACTCAGCTTTGTTGTGTTTTTTTCATTCTTTTGACCTGTTTTCTGCCCTAGTTTATTCCGAATTTTGTGCCCATTTCACACCCACCTCCCTGTTTATTGCTTTTCTCTGACTTTCTAATTTTTTCTCTTTCACTCCCTTTTTCTTGTTCCCCCAACCCGTCCTATTTTCCTTTTCTTCTTTTTTATCTCCTAATTTGTCATCATTCTCTGTTATCTTGAGCCCCTGGGCTGGTGGATAAAAATAATACCTAGTCTTTGGACCAGTACAAAGAATCCAGTGGTCCCAGGAGACAAAATACTTTAGAAGTACTTCCTAAGGACTTTAGTATATCCCAGAATGTAATCTTCAAATGTCATATCAGCTCTTTAAAATGTTTATTTGGATGAAAAAGATAAAACAGAGCAAGTTGCTTTTAACTTCTACCTAAATCTGAGTATGAGATCTGTATACAGCATTAGAATATTGGTTTTATAAAAATGTACTATCCTATTGCCTCTGGATACTAACCCTCCAAATAAGATTACATAGTAAAAATATATATTTTAATTATAAATTGTATGCTTGTTCTATGTCATCTTCTTAACATTAAATTAACTACATTTCCTTTTTTTTTTTCATGGAAAGAAGCTTTTGTTAAAATAAAAGGTTTATGAAATAAATTTTATCCATAGAAAATTTCAAGGCCACAGTCTTTTCCAAATCAGATAATCTTAATAGGAACTATTAGTCAAACACCAGTAGGAAGGTCTTATTCTTTTATTCTACAATGAAAGATATTATGATTTGTGGTATACACAAATAGGAAATCCATGGTTCAATGTACTTTATTCCAGAGTCAAAATTACAAAGCAGAGTAATGCAAGAAATCAGGGGCCATGGGGATCAAAATTCCAGCTTTGTCATTTGCTAACTCTTTGGTCTTGTCATTAACTTAACTGTTAAAAATGTGCCCACTATTAACACATCACATATATGGTTCTCAACTGGGCTGAGTGAGGGCAAAATGTGGGGTATAAGGGTGCTCACCTCAGAGTCTGATAAGTGTTGCCCTAAGGGACAAATCTAAAACTCAGAATGGGAGAGAAGAGGGAACAAAAAAACAAAGTGAAAGGAGAGATGGGCAGGTCTGTATAAATTTGTAAATTTCCCAACCTTTTTGGCATCAGGATTGGTTTTATGGAGGCCAATTTTTCCATGGACAGGGGATGGGGCAGTGGGAGGAGGAAGGTAGAGGGATGGTTTGGGGATGATTCAAGTGCATTACATTTATTGTACACTTTATTTCTATTATTACTGCATTGCAATATATAATTAAATAATTATATAACTCATCATAATACAGAATCAGTGGGAGCCCTGAGCTTGTTTTCCTGTAACTAGACGGTCCTATCTAGCCATGATGGGAGACAGTGACACCCGAAGGGTTTTGCTTATGTCCAGTCTACTCCATAATCTTGTTTTGCTTGCTGTCACTGCAAAGAACCCTGCTTCACAAAGATAGGCTGCTGGAAATGGAGGCAGCCTTTTTTGGTACTGCTCTGACAGGAGGCGAAGCTCAGGCAAAAATGAAAGCAGCAGGAGTGGCTATAAATACAGATGAAGCTTTGCTGACTCACTAGCCATTCACCTCCTGCAGTGTGGCCCATTCCTAACAGGACTTGGACAAGTACTGTGGCCCAGGAGTTAGGGGATCCCTGCCTTAGGACCTGTTGATATCCAATTCTTCCCCTTGGCCTCCTTTCCTAGTGTCAATCACTAAGATGGTTGATCTTGGAGGACTTTCTCCCTGGTTTCTAGTAAATTATGCCTATGAAGCAACACGCATGATGTAACATTTATTCTGCATATTATGGAAACAAGAGCTTTAATTGTAATGCTTTGATTTGTTTCCGTTTTCATAGGTCACAAAGAGCTCAAAAGGAATATGAAGCTCATTCAAGTCATCTATGAAATTTTTTATTTAAAATCAATCAGTACATTTACTCCTCTCTCATACATATTTAATTCCAATTCAACACAAATTGCTTGCTTAAATGATCAGAAGAACTAGCTGCCCCATGAGCTGTACAATATTGTAGGTTGTGTACTGTACAACTCCAGGGGGCCTTTTTTTACACTGTGTGAAAGATGACTCCTTACTTACTTAGTGCATATCCTGCATAGACATATGAATCAGTATATTTACTCCTTTTGTATATATTTTACTTACTATTATAAAACATTAGATATTATACATTTGGAGCTTTTTAAGTTTTATTTGTTATAGCAAATGTTCAGGATGAGAAAACCCCAATATCAGAAGATGTTAAGTGGAAAGTAAATGCCTTCTCCTGCCTAAGAATTCTTAATTTCAATTCTTCTTAGTTAACCATTATTAATAAATGTGGGGCTACCCTCCAAACTTTTGTATAAATACATATGCATAAATAGCATATATGTATCACAATTTTACATAGTGACTGTTGTAATAAAAAGAATGGGTGCATTACAGAATGCTTGGAAATTCAGAAAAACCCCAAACCTTATCATTTTTATAAACATAATCTCCTTTTTCTCTTGTAATACTTTTATTACACAGAAGTAGTCTTAATAACTTGAGGAAATAGCTTTATCTTGGTAATTATGATCTTCAATTTTTGCTGTTATTGCCAGTTGTTCACAAGAAGAAGCTAATGTGATTTCTGTTCATTTGAAGCTCACTTGAGCAATTATTGAAAGTTAAGGATGTCCATAATGATTGGAATGTTTCAGTCACCCCATTCAACCAATAAACATTCTACCCTTGAGGAAAAAGGCTTATGAAGGCAAGAGTCAAGATCAAAGACATTACTAAGTTATGGTATTGGGCCTGATACTCTCAGTGTTAGGATGAAGTGATTGAACACATTTGAATCCATGAGCCATATAATTTTCAGGGGTGAGGAAGAGAAAGAAGATTCTCTTACTCTGTGATTCTCATTCTTGATGGTTTCGTTTGGCAAACTCAGTAAGAAAACCTTAAAATTGCGTTTGCTTTGGAAGCTTCCGTTATTGGAAAGATCTAGGGTTGAGCAAGATAAGTCCACCCTGTGGTAGGCATGAAAAACAGGGCTTTTGATTATTTCCTAACTTGCTCCTCCTTTAGTCTTCCATATTTCAGGGAATATACTGAATTGCTCAAGCCATATATTTAGGAGTCATACTTGATTCCTTTTTTCTCTTTTATTCTACCCACCCCTCAGTATGTTCTGTCAACTCCTCCTCTAAAATTTATCCAGAACTTGACCATTTCTCTCCATTTGCACATGTCCTAGTACAAGCCACCGTTGTCTCTAGCCTGCACAGTCTTCCTTGTTGGCTCCATGTTTCTACTGATATCATCTCCAATCCATTCTCCACACATAGCCAGGATATTCTTTTTAAGGAAAAAATTAGATAATGAGTGTTTTTTCTCCCTCCAGAAAAACCCTGGTAACTAGAACCTTAAAGACCGGAGAAGAGAACTTCAAGAATTTAAAAACCACACACACAACTGTTAGATCATGTGGTCCTCGGATGACTATGAAGATCTCTCTAAAATAAAGCTACAGATGCTTACTTGGAGAAGATTCCCAGGGGAATAACTGATTTGCTACTTAAGCACATCCTGTAGACAGTTATCCCCAAAATGTGATCAACCAATTTAAAGAGGTAGTAATTTGTCTTTAACTTTACTTGAAGTAATCAATGTCACCACTTCAGTTATGGATGACTCAGGTCAATCTAAACTCACTGGCCAGGGTGACTGTAGATTGCGTTCTTCTTCTTCCTTGTGGTCCGAAATAGAGTCTGTATGTCCAAAGACACATCTTACTATATTTGAATTAATGCTTCAGGCCAAGTAGAAAAAAATTAATACATACACTTAAAGAAATAACCACCTGACTTTCTAAGGTAAACCCTCTTGTTTGTATAATTTGTTCAGCAGGTTATGTCTAGAACACTGAGGGCACAGTTGAGGTCAGTATGGTCAGTTGGCCTCCTCTTATTGTTTAGAGTTGATAACAGCCTTAATTAAATACATATTTTATGAGAATTATTGAATAGATTTGTTCCCACTTTCTGTTGGTCAGTTTAATCAGACTAGCTAACTTAGTGGCCTATTCACAGGAAAATTCTCCACAAGTCAAAGTAATATACAAATAAGGCGTAGATATTTTTGAGAAATAATTCTCCATGGGTTTTCCACATTTGTGCATGCCTTGCAAGCAGGGACTTACTTGTTCTGGAATATCTTTTCAAGTGTGTTTAAATAGCAAACAGCCTTGGTAGATAAAGATAATGCCACCATCTGGAGCTAAGTGCAAATTTTCCAACAGTCTTAGAAGATAGAGATAATGTCTCCTTCCAGAACAAAATGTCAAATTTACTTCCAGCACAGTAAAAATAAAGCCCCTTTAGGAACAAATGGCCAACATGCTTACTTGCTTACTGCCCATAATAAAAGATTTGGTTTTCCCAAGTTCAGGCTTTCTCTTCTCTAATTAAACCATGTGCACAGTCACCCATCTGGGCTCATTCAAGTTTAGGACTTAGAAGCAAGGGAGATAGGCACAGATATCACAAATATGCTGATGCTCATGCTGCTTGCTCTTCCATGAGAAATGGCCATTTGTCCCTGACCCATGAGTTTCATGTCTTCTTCAAGCAAGCTTGAAACTGTGGTAGCCTGTTACCAAGCAAAATAGTCTTAGATCTTTCGAAGTTAACTATGACATCTCAGCTTGAAGCATGTCAATGATTTCCCTGTTGCTCTTAAAAGTAAAATCCTTATCATGTTCTGCAAAGTCCATAACATCTAAGTTCTCTTTATTTCTTCAATTCCGCTCATGCTAGACTCTACAACTTTCTCTATCTTTTACTGACTCAGCAAGATTTTCTTGAATATCACCTACCACAGATACCTAAAATGATGAATATATTTATATAAGCAGGTTGAGAGATGTTATCAATAAAAGTCAATACACATGCATTACATTTTACTTAAGTAGAGTAATGCTTTTCTCTTTGGGGACATGTGACCTAGTGTTGCAAAGCTATGCAATGCTGATGCCACAAATATGTATCTTTTTTTTTAAGACAAGATCTTGCTATGTTGCCCAGGCTAGCTTCAAACTCCTAGGATCAAGTGATCCTCCTGCCTCAGCCTCCCAGGTAGCTGGGACTACAGCGTGTTCTCCTGTACCTGGCTACACTGGTATGTATCTTAATAGTACAATTTGAGAATATAAGTACTATCCCCATGACTTCAAAAATATTATCCTTAGTCTAAAACTTTTCTACCAGAGATAATTAGTGTTGTTTTGTTGTTGTTGTTGTTGTTGTTGTTGTTGTTTTGAGTTGGCGTCTCACTCCGTTGCCCAGGCTGGAGTGCAGTGGCACGCTCCCGGCCACCGCAGCCTCGACCTGCTGGGCTCCAGCCATCCTGCCGCCTCAGCCTTCCAAGTAGCCGGAACTACAGGCACGCGCTACCATGCCTGGCTAATTTTTGATTTATTGTAGAGATGAGGTCTCGCCAAGTTGCCCAAGCAGGTCTCGAACCCTCAGGCTCAGGCAATCCATTCGCCTCGGTCTCCCAAAGTGCTGAGATTACAGGCTGAGCCACTGAGCCTGGCATTAATGTTTTAAATATATGGAAAACAGAGTTACTGAGTAACTAGAAGTAAAATAATAATAATAATAATAATAATAATAATAACCTCAACTCTACTAATAAAATATGCTCATAACAACTCTTCTAAAATATTCTACCTAAACTCTTATTATTTTGCTAGATTAGTGGATATGTCTTTAGCAGGTTAGATATTTAGGGTCATGATAGTGACAGTATGTAATTGTGGTGGTGGTAGGAGTGGTAGCCCAGTGAAAAAACTAGCTGGGAGCTGAGACAACCATGCACCCTGAACTCATTGCAGTGGTGTCTGCGGTTTGTTTGGACATTCTAGCCCCAGGTTTTGGCTCTCTGCAGATGGCTGGCACGATGGTTCTTTGTTATGAGAGTAAGCAAAACAGAGCAGCAAAACCAGGTTATCTTTATTCCTTCCATAAAATAATAATTACTCTTCTACTCCTCTTGTCCTTAGACCTAGCAGCCAACCTTTCTATAAAAACTCACCTAGACAACAAGAGGTGTTTCAAAGAGGCAGATGTATTATGAGCTCCTCAGCTTTCTTACATACAAAAGAAATAATCACTTTGATGTTTACATCAGTTTATTGCTAAGGATTTCATGGTCACAATCAATTTGTTATAAAATTCTGCAGAGGAGAAAATTGTTCTTCCTTCCCACCCACCTGACACCCCTCCTACCACTGCCACTGCACGCATCCCGTACACAGTTATAGTCATCTTAGAATCATGGGACCCAAAATACTTTGAAGAGCCATAATGCCCATCATACTCATGTACCTGCATTTTAGGTCACACTGTGTTATAAAACCCTGAATAAATGAGAATCAATCACATTGTTTAACATGTAGAGGCCTTATTTCTTATTTCTTGAATTTGTCCCAAGTTCAATGTCTTGAATATTGAATACAGTAGTTGCTCAATATTCTTTCTTTAAATTTCATTATGTATTTACTGATTGCAATATGATGTTTGGAGTATATACTTGGAATTGTGAAATAGTTAATATAGCTCATTAACAAATGCATTACCTCACATAGTTACCACTTTTGTGATGACAACACTTATCAGTCATTATCTGCATTTTTCAAGAATACAATATATCATCGTTAATTATAGTCAATATACTTAAGACCTCTTATCTCATTTCTCTTATCTAACTGTAATTATATGGGTATACCCCATTCTTTTTTATTTTTATTTTTTGGAGACAGGATCTTGCTCTGTTACCCAGGCTGGCGTATCTGGTCTCACTGTAGCCTTCAGTTCTTGGGTTCAAGTCATCCTCTCGCCACAGTCAACTGAGCAGCTGAGACTACAGGCATGAGCTACCATGCTGGGGTAGGAATACTTCTTTCAGTTGCTTTTCACTTTATTGTACTTTGCAGATAACTGTGTTTTTTACAAGTTGAAGGTCGGTGGCAACCTTGCATTGAGCAAGTATATCAGCATGACTTTCCAACAGCATGTTCTCACTTCACGTCTCTGTGTCACATCTTGGTAATTCTTGCAATGTTTCAACTTCCTCATTATTATTATATTTGTTATGGTGATCTTTGATCTTTGCTGTTATTGTCATAATTGTTTTCAGGTGCCATAAGCCACACCCATATAAGATGATGAACTTAAAAGATAAATGTCACGTGTGTGCTGAGTGCTTAACCCACCAGCCATTCCTCCATTTCTCTCCCTCTTCCGTGAGACACAACAATATTGAAATTAGGTCAAACAAAACCCTACAATGGCCTATAAGTGTTCAAGTGAAAGGAAAAGTCTCATGTCTCTCACTTTAAATCAAAATCTAGAAATTATAAAGCTTAGTGAGGAAGGCACTTCTAAAGCCAAGATAGGCCAAAGTCTAGGCCTCTTGCACTAAACAGTCAGCCAAGTTGTAAATGGAAGGAAAAGTTCTTAGAGGAAATTAGCATTGTTATTCAAGTGAACACACAAATCAGAAGAAAACAAAACAGACTTTTGCTGATATGCAGAAAGTTTGAGTGGTCTATAGAAGATCAAATCAGCTACAACATTTCATTAAGCCAAATCTGAATCCAGAACAAAGTCTTCTCTTAAATTCTATGAAGGCTGAGGTGAGGAAGAAAAGTTCAAGAAGCTTAAGATAATGAGCTATCTTCATAACATAAAATGCAAGGTAAAACAGCAAGAAAGTTCAGCGAAGATCATTGACAAAGGTGGTTACATTAAACGACAGATTTTCAGTGTATACAAAACAGCCTTCTCTCAGAAGAAGATGCCATCTAGGACTTTCATAGCTAAAGAGGAGAAGTCAATGCCTGGAGTCAAATCTTCAAAGGACAAGCTGACTCTCTTGTAAGGGGCTATTGTAACTGGTGACAGTAAGTTAAAGCCAATATTCATTTACCATACTGAAAATTCTAGGGCCGTTAAGGATGATGCCAAATCTACTTTGCCTATGATCTATAAATGAAACCACAAAGCCTGGATGACAGCACATTTGTTTTTACCATGGTTCACTGAATATTTTAAGCCTACTGTTGAGAAACTACTGCTTAGAAGAAAAGCTACCTTTCAAAATATTACTGCTCATTGACAGGGCACCTGATCACCCAAATGTTCTGATGGAGATGTACACAAAGATGCATGTTGTTTTCATGCCTACTAACACAACATCCATTCTGCAGCCCATAGACCAAGGAGTCGTTTCACCTTTCAGTCTTATAATTTAAGATACTTTTGTAAGGTTATGATAGCTGCCACAGATAGTTATTCCTCTGAGGAACCTGATCAAAGTAAATTGAAAATCTTCTGTTGGCTGACCACATGCAGAAGATTACAAAAGGACCCCTACCTATCATCATACACAAAAAACAATTCTAAATGGATCAAAGACCTAAAAGTAAAACCTCAAACTATAAGAACCTTAGAAAATGCAGGAGAAACTCTTATGGAAATTGGAACTGGCAACCAATTCCTGATCAAAATCCCAAATGCCCATGCCATAAGAGATAAGATAGACAGGAGAGACCTCATCAAACTGACAAGCTTTTGCAAAGCCAAAGAAACAATCAAGAGAGCAGGAAGACAGCCCACAGACTGGGAAAAAATATTTGTTAACTGTATATCTGACAAAGGCCTAACATCCAGGATCTACAAGGAACTTAAACGTGCTGAAAAGAAAAAAAACAAATAGCCCCATTACAAAGTGAGGAAAAGATATGAATAGACAGTTCTCAAAAGAAGACATATGAGCAGCCAACAGATACATGAAAAAATGTTCAGCCTCACTAGTCATCAAAGAAATGCAAATTAAAACTACACTGAGATACCACCTAACTCCAGTCAGATTGGTCATCATCAATAACTCAAAAAATAACAGATGCTGGAGAAGATGTGACAAAAAGGGAACACTTCTACACTGTTGATGGGAGTGTAAACTAGTACAACCCTCTGTGGAAAACAGTGTGACGATTCCTAAAAGTTCTAAAAATCGACCTTCCATATAACCCCGCAATCCCCCTCCTGGGAACATACCCTGAAGAACTCAAATTACTCTATAAAAAAGATACCTGTACACAGACATTTATTGCAGCATTGTTCACAATAGCAAGAACATGAAACCAACCATGCTGCCCATCAAAAGAGAACTGGATTTAAAAATGTGGTACATATACACAATGAAATATTATGCAGCCATAAAGAAGAACAAAATCATGAACTTTGTAGCAACCTGGATGGACTTAGAGTCTATAATACTGAGTGATCTTTCACAGAAACAAAGAACTGAGTATCACATGTTCTCACTCATAAGTGGACCTTGAACAACTTTTGCAATACTATAAGAAAAGGATTGACTGTAGCAGGAAACTACAGAGGTGTGGAGGGATGGGGAGGTGGGACTGGCAGTAGTAGGAATCTGCCTGGGGAAGGGGGGGCACACCTCATCAACAAAGGTAACTGCACAATGAATATTTGTATACCTAACTCTGAATTGTACCCCACAATTTTAAAATTAAAAAAAAGAAAATTAAACATAATTTGAGAATGGCTGCAACAACAAAACAAAGTGGGTAAAAGATATAAATAGACACTCAAAAGACATACAAGCAGCTAACGGATATATGAAAAAATGCTCAGCCTCACTAATCATCAAAGAAATACAAATTAAAACCACACTGAGATACCATCTAACTGTCAGGATGGCCATCATCAATAACTCAAAAAACAACAGATGCTGGGGAGGATGTGGGGAAAAGGGAATGTTTCTCCACTGTTTCCACACTGTTGGTGGGAGTGTGGCTATTTCTAAAAGATCTAAAAATAGACCTTCAATATGAGCCAGCAATATATACTGGGAATATAACTAGAGGAACTCAAATCACTCTATTAGAAA
>CAUYQG010079995.1:0-21029 GCA_963574415.1 Tarsius wallacei
CGCGCGCTACCACGCCCGGCTAATTTTTTGATTTATTGTAGAGATGAGGTCTCGCTTGCCCAGGCGGGTCTCGAACCCGCGGGCTCAGGCAATCCACTCACCTCAGCCTCCCAAAGGCGCGGGATTACAGGCTGAGCCACCAGGCCCGGCTGTCCTTCACTTTTTAAAAAGAACTTAAGTGGCCGGGTACAGTGGCTCATGCCTATAATCCCAGCACTTTGGGAGACCAAGGCGGGAGGATTGCTTGAACCCAGGAATTCGAGACCTACAAAAAAATTTTAAAAATTAGCTGGGCATGGTGACAAGCACCTGTAGTCCCAGCGACTTGCGAGGCTGAGGTGAAAGGATCACCTGACACCCTGAGGTCAAGGCAGAGGAATGTCTAAGCCCAGGAGGTTAAGGCTGCCATGAGCCATGATTGTGCCCCTGCACTCCAGGCTGGGCGACAGAGTGACATCTGACTCAAAACAAAAACAGAAACAAAAAACTAAAGCATTCCCCTGAATCCCATCTTTATGGAGTAAACACATGCTTTGAAGTGATTTTTTCATAAGCTGGGCTTCCCAAGTTTTCACCGCCTAGTCAAGCTTCTCTAAGTGGATCTTGTTCAAATGTGATCCCACAGGAGAAACAGGTGGCTCCAGAAGTGGTGAATTCGTGCAGAGGACTGTGGGACCTGCGCCTGCCAGGTTCCATCTATCCACAAAAGGAGTCTAAGGTGACATTTGCACTTGCAGGAGCCACATCAGTCACTAGATCAAATGGAGTTTACTTGCAGCAAACCCTCCCTAGACTGTTTCCATGACAAGTGTTGAATGGCCTGTGCTTGTGCACTGACTAAAACATAAGGGTAGGATTTGACATTCATCTTTGTTACATCTCAGTATGCAAGTTCTAATGCATTACTCTAGAGATGTTTTGGCCATTCCTTCCAATTCTGTATCTTTCTTTTTTCCTTTTTTTTTTTTTTTTTGAGTTGGGGTCTTACTCTGTCATCCAGGATGGAGTAAGTAGCATAATCATAGCCCACTGCAGCCTCAACCTCCTGAGCTGAGGCAATCCTTCTGCCTCAACCTCCCAAGTAGCTGGGGCTACAGGTGCATGTCACCATACTGGGCTTATTTTTACTTTTTTTTTTTTTTGTAGAGATGAGTCCTTGCTATGTTGCCTAGGTTGGTCTTGATGTCCTGGGTTCAAGCAATCCTCCTGCCTGGGCCTCCCAAATTGCTGGGATTACAGGTGTGAGTCACTGCATCCAGCCTCAATTTTGTATCATTTTAAAAATTGGTTGACAATTTCAATATCTTAGATTTGTTTATTTAAATTTTGTATAGGCCAGAGTCAAGTACAGAGGCCAGAGTATTACCACAGGAACATTCCTCAAAGTTGACACAGTACTGATCTTTTGACTCATGTTCACTTGTTTCTTCATTCATTCAGTTAGTCCCATGCACAGATTTGAAAGCCAGATACTGAAAGCAGTCATAGATACATTGCCTGATCTGCCTTGGAGTTTACAGTCTAGGAAGGCAGGGGTTTGGTGAATGTTACAAAAGAAGTACACTTGGGAGTCTATCATGGACAATCTATCCTAGTCTAGAGAGTCAGGGAGGTCCCCTCCGAGGACTGACGTTAGTTTAAACCGGGGGTGATGTAAGGTTAGCAACACTACAGTTAGGCAAGGAAAGTGAAGAGGCGGCATGTTCCAGCAAGAGTGTGCTCCATCTGGGAATTGCAGAACCGAGTTACTACAAAGGCAGGCTTGAAGAAATGAAGGTGAAGGATTGCTGGAGCCAAAGGTGTGCAAAGGGGGGCTGTGGATGAAGCTGGAGAAAACGTTGGGGGCAAAAGTGGGCAAGGCCCTGCAAACCACATTGCAATTCTAAGCCTTATTCTGAGGACAGCCAATGAAGGCTTTTCCGTGGGAGAGGAGTATGATATTTGCCTATTTAAGAAGGTATTCTAGTTTTTTTGTGCATGAGTTGGAGAGTTCTAAAACAGTGTCCAGGGGAGAGAACACGGACCAAGACGGGGCAGTGAAGAGAAGGACTCACAGTTATTTGGGAGGAAGCAATTGCTTTGTATTTACCTAGATGCAAAGAATGAAGAAGACAGGGGATGCAGATGACTCCTGGATTTCTGGCTTCAGCATCTACATGGCTGGCAGAGTCATCTCCCAAAAAAGGAGCAGAGTTGGAGACAGAATGCCATACTTGAGGGGGGAGAGCAGATGAGTCTATCAATATGGAGCTCCTGGGAAGAATTGAGCCAGGGATAGTGGCCACTATCAAACAGAGGGTCTCAACCTGGGGTGCACACTGGAAGAAGCACCTGATAAATTTCCTTTCCTTTCTTTTTTTTTTGAGTTGGAGTCTCACTCTGTCGCCTGGACTGGAGTGCAGTTGCACGCTTCTGGCCACCGCAGCCTCGACCTGCTGGGCCCCAGTGATCCTTCCGCCTCAGCCTTCCAAATAGCTGGAACTACAGGCGCGCACTACCACGCCCGGCTAATTTTTGATTTATTGTAGAGATGAGGTCTCACCAAGTTGCCCAGGTGGGTCTTGAACACGCAGGCTCAGGCAATTCACTCACCTCAGCCTCCCAAAGAGCGGGATTATAAGCTGAGCCACCGAGCCCAGCTTCTTTTTTTTTTTTTTTGAGTCAGAATCTTAGTCTGTTGCCCAGCCTGGAGTACAGTCACTCGCTCACAGCTCACCTCAGCCTCGACCTCCTGGGCTCAGGTGATCCTTCTGCCTCAGCCTCCCAAGAAGCCAGGACTAACTTTTTGTAGAGGAGGTCTCAGTATGTTGCCCAGGCTTATCTCGAACTTCTGGGCTCAAGCAGTCCTTCAGCCTCAGCGTACCAAAGTGCTGGGATTATAGGCATGAGCCACTGCGTCCTGCTGGAATCACCTGGTGAATTTCTAAAACATATCTATACCTGGGCCTTATCCTAGACAAACAAATCTGGGACTTGGCATTCGTTTTTTTTTTTTTAAGTTTTCCCAATGACTCTAATATCCACCCAGAATTGAGAACTATGAGTAAGAAATATAATGGATGTCATAGATAGCTAAGGAAAAGAGGGTAAGGAGAAGAAAAGATAATGGCACAGGAAAGCCTGCTTCCTAGGTACAGCTGCTCACCTGTCAACTCATTTACCTGAGGACACTATCCTCATGCACACCTCTCCATTGTTTATGTAATAAGACAATTTCGAAAATATCACATATAGTTCAGAACAGTTTTACTTGTAAAACAAAACCATTCGGGAGGGTATTCCCTCTCTGTAAGAAGGAGTTCAAGGTATTCCAGTTATCTATTGGTGGCCAACACATCCCCAAAACTTTGTGGCTTAGACCAACAATTACCCTGCTGTTTTCCACTGTTTCTGTGGGTTCAGAATTTGGAAGGAGTCTGGCTGTATGGGTCTGTTTTGGGTTTCCCATGCAGACAGACGGTGGAGGTGGGTGCTGGTGCAGATACGGTCTGACTGAGCCTCTCTCCTTATCATGCGCTCTGGAGGCTTCCCCAAGTGGTCTGTCTTGATGGGCTTGCTTGGACTTCCTCTTGCATGGCAGCCTTGGAAGAGTCAGTTTGTTTACACTGCAGCCCAGAGTGCCAGTAGGCACCCCAACTCACAAGGAAGATGGAGAATCTACTGGCTTCAGGAGTCTCTTCCTTCCTACTGTGCTGGCCAATCAGCTACAAAAGCCTACCCAGTTTTAAGGCGAGAGGCAGAATTCACCTCTTAATGGGGGAAGATGTAGTTGTAGCCATCTTTGGAAAATACAGTCTGCCTCAAAGGGTTCAAGATAACAGAAGCAACCACCCAGATTTCTTTCTATCAATTTTGTATTTATACTTTGTCAGCTCGTTTTAGAACATTTGGGGAAAAAAGGGCAAATTAATTTAGGTTATAATACCACTTAGTGAAAATTGATAGTTTATGTTAGATATAACTTCTTTAATTCTAAAAATAAGCCTAATAACTTGCAGGTAAGAGATACTCAAACTAACTTTTCTCCCACATAAAGAAATAGTAAAATTAAAATAAAATAAAGTATCTTAAATCTTTAATTTAGTCCAAGATCAGCTTTTTATATCAGAATTTTAATTTTCAGCTGGCATGGAGACTCATACCTGTAATCCCAGTACTTTGGGAGGCTGAGGTAAGAAGACTGCTTGAGCTCAGGAGTTTGAGACCAGCCTGGGCAACATAGCAGAGATCTTATTTCTATTAAAAAAAAAATATATATATATATATATATATATATATGTTTTAACTTTATTTTAACAGATTTGACCAACTAAAATATATATTATCTGGGTGTGGTAATGCATGCCCGTAGTCCCAGCTACCCGGGGGGCTTAAGCAGACAGATTGCCTGAGCCCAGAAGGCTGAGGCTGTGGTGATCCACGATCGTGCTACTGAACTCTAGCCTGAGAAACAGAATGAGACCCCGACTGAAAAACAAATAAATAAATAATGATTTTAAATCTGACACTTGCAGGTAAATATATGTATGTATTATACATATGTGTGTGTGTGTGTGTGTGTATAATATATCTGTAACTATCAAATAGTTGTTATTAGTAGTCTCTCTGATTTATAATGAAACAAGCAAGCAATGGGCTTAATACATATTTCATTTCACCATTTAGCTAGCATACATTCAGTGTATACCTGCATGCTTTCTATAGTTGTGCTTGATTGTTCTTTTATTTTCCCAAAACTACCAGTTAGACTGGCACATGGTTTTAGGACAAGGTGAGCCCCTGAGTCCATTGCAAGCCTGTTTTCAGTCAGCTGGTTACATCTACACAGTGTTAGAACTTAGGTAAATATTCTGGCTACTATGTCTGATGAATTCCATATGAGGATAAAAAAGTTACTTTCATAAGGGATTTTGCTTTTGGTATTTTAATCAGAGTAGAAAAAGAAGACACTTTAAATTTATCTTCTGCTTTTAACTTAGAATATTCAGTAAAATATTTTCTCTCATTTTCTTTGAAATGTAAGGTCTCCACTTGTGGGGGAAATGGTGATTACTGATGCCCACTCTCCCTGTGGATTTTGCCCTGCTCATTCACAGAATTTTTCAAATAGAGGGTACCATAAAGGAGTAAGACATGTTACCCTTTAATCAATACCAGAATAAAGAAGTTAATTACCTTTTAGTCAATACCACAATAAGGGAGTTAGGTTCATCTCTAAATTATATTAACCTTGGATATTTCTTCACTGTGGTGTTGAGGAAATGACCATCTAACCACCATGGAAACTAGAAGCACATTCCCTGTCTCTTGGGGCAGGTTATTTGTTCACTCACATACCATTCTTTATTTTAACAGATTTGACCAACTAAAAACAGAAGCACGATTGTTTAAACTACAGTCAAAAGTATTATCTGACTGACCAGATCTTTTTTCCCAATGATTTGGAGTTATTTGTTTGCTTTTCCTCTAAAGTCTATAAAAAGAATTAAAACTGGTGTATGCATTCAGCCTCAGTTGAATTACTAAAGTTACAATCTGAATCAGTAAAATGTAAAAGTCACAAACAATTGTCCATCAATGAATGAATGGGTAAAGGAATATACATACAGTGGAACATTATTCAGTCTGAAAAAAGAAGGAAATCCTACAATGTGTGACATGACAACACAGATGAATTGTTAGGTCTTTGTGATTAGTGAAATCAGCTAGTCACAGGACAAATCGCACATGATTCCACTTCTATGAAGTATCTAAAACAATCAAGCCTATAAAAGCAGAGAGAGAATGATGGTTTCCAGCCTGGAGGAAGGAGGGAATAGGCAGTTGCTGTTCAATGAATATAACATTTATATATGAAGTTCGAAGGCACTGTGCCTATTGTTAAACACAGTGTTGTGCATTTAGAAACATAAATGTTCAGTGTTCTTACTACAGTAAAAAAAAGAGAGACATTAATTTTAAGTTATGCAACTGATTCTCAATCATCATTTCAATACATTTTTATTGATAATTATCTCCAAGGATTGAGAAGCAGAGTTCTGATGGGTCCCTAAGACAAGAGGACATCAGTCATGTCATGCTAGTGAACCATACTTGGACCTTGGCAATGGTTTAATCAAGGTCCTTTATCTTCTAAGAAACTGAAGTACTGAGAAGTTATGTCAAACTGCGGAAGCTAATCTGTGTCAGGACTCAGACTGGCACCCAGGTTCTCTGACCTCTAGGCACAATCCTAGCTTTGGTCTTTCAGGTATCTACCAAGTGGAAAGACAGTGGATTCACCAATGTTAGAGTTGGCGAGCATTTTAGGGGTCGTCTCATAAATTCCATCACTTAGCTGGGCTTGGTGGCTCAGCCTGTAATCCCGCACCTTTGGGAGGCTGAGGTGAGTGGATTGCCTGAGCCCGCGGGTTCGAGACCCGCCTGGGCAAGCGAGACCTCATCTCTACAATAAATAAAAAATTAGCCAGGCGTGGTAGCGCGCGCCTGTAGTTCCTGCTACTTGGAAGGCTGAGGCGGAAGGATCGCCGGAGCCCAGCAGGTCGAGGCTGCGGTGGCCGGGAGCGGCCACTGCACTCCAGTCTGGGCGACAGAGTGAGACTCCAACTCAAAAAAATAAAATAAAATAAAAATAGAAATTTGTTGAATAGAATGCTTGACTGAAAGAATAAGCAAGTAGGCGAAAGAAAGTGCTTTTAGAAGAAGTGTAAGATGGCATTTATTGTCCCTAAAATCAGAGCATCCAGGTATATCTGTCCATTAGATCAACTTATGCGACTTCTTTAGCACGGAAGATCTAGCTTCCATTTGCATGGGATCAGTCCTTCCTAATCTTTCCAAAGTATGAGTCATCAATTTTGCTGTTGTTAAAAGTGGTTTGGAATAGTGTGTCCCACAATCCTCTTTCAGATAAACAGTTAAAATGGCTTTGTTGGTTTCACTGTGTTAGGCTTTCAAATGGTTCCCATATTTAAATAGCAGTGAATTATTTTTTAATGTGCACTTTCTCCATTGCTAAAGATCCTGAGTCCAACTCTCTCCTCTGTCCCAGACGCTCCCTCCATCTACTCCCATCTGGGCCTGCCTGTGGTAGCCCCAAACCATTCTGCATGCACCTTGGCCACCCACTTCCTGGTGCCCCTGTGTCTTCCTCCCATCTCCAGCTTCTTGAACCAGCATGGGCTGATGCCAGCCTGTGCTCTGTCACGCACTGTTCTTCACGATACTTTTGGCGAGAGAGTTCAGCAAGGCAGCTCAGACAGAGGCCTTTCATCTTTGTATTCCTTGACCCCAGCACAGTTTGTACATTCATTCATTCACTCATTCATTCAACACATTTTTATGGCGTTCTATGAAGTGCCAGGTACTGAGAATATAACTAACAAGATATTTTAACTGTCCCTTTGAGTAGGGGACAGGCAAGTAACAGGAATGACCAAGGAAGTGTATTTGTGATAAATATTGGGTACTATTGAACATATTGGAGTAACTACCATAGTTAAGCATTAGTGTTATTTGAGTAATGAATGAGTGAATAAATGCATGAATGGGTGACTATAATTGGTTGTGAAAGCATAGACTTCTCAAGGCAAGTAGTCGCCACCAGAGGAAAAGATGCTTCTCCAGTTTCGCTATTTTGAGGGGCCGGCTCATCTGGACCTATAGCCTGAAAACTCTAACTTTGATCTCCCTTTCTCTCCTCTTCCCTCCTCCTCTCTGCTCCTATTGAATAATGGAGATTAGACATGAAATGTGACTGCCAGAGTGCCAGCAATGCCACTGCCAGCATGTCCTGTCTGCTTCTCTCAAGACCCTTCACGAAAGAGTCCTGGTGGCCTGCAAAACTGTACCCTTCTGCCATGCTCTTCAACGTTTTCATTATTGATTAAACCAAGTATGTGCTCACTTCATGGCAGCGGACTGTTCAGCCAAGTGGGTTGCTCAACGTTGCTTACGGTTTTGCAGGAGGCACCAAGTCACGGCAGCAATCATTGCAAAGCAGAGATTGTTTTTCCAGCCGAACTTCGTCCTTGTTTCTGCGAATCCCTTCGATCCCTGACGGGGAGTCTCCACGCCAGCTGTTTGCTGGCTGCACTGCCAACCCTTGCATAGTGGGTTTATCGGGGGCCATTTGCCTTCTTGATACCTCCCTTGGACAGCAAACATCTGCTGTGGAACTGGAAAGAGCCAGTTCAAGCCAGTTTTCTCAGTTTCACTGACCGCTCTTACTTTTTACAATTACTTTCTTACTTTTCTCCTACCAAATCAAAACCTGTGGAAATCTTGCTTTAAAAAAAAAGCACCTTGTTGGGTGCAGTGGCTCATGCCTGTAATCCCAGCACTTTGGGAGGCCGAGGCAAGAGGATTGGCTGAGCCCAGGGTTTGGGCAACTTGGCAAGACCTCATCTCTAGAAAAAAAAAAGAACAACAAAAAAAGCACCTCATTTTCATATGCTAAAATATGTAAAGTAAATTATAAATAGTAATTTAACATTTAGTATGCATTTAAAAATTTTTGTTTGATTTACAAAAATTAAAAACATTTTCCTACAGAGCCAAAATCAATTCTGATTCCTTAATACCCAGGTTATGTTCAAATTTTCTCCAATTGTTCCCAAAAGATCATTTAGAGCTGGTTTGTCTGAACCAGGTGCACAGCCCATGACTTTTCATCAGTTTGTCACAGGAAGATGAGCAGTCCCAAGATCCTGACCTGTGGAAAAGAGCAAGTCAGCCGTCCTGCAGAATGCACAATTCATTGCACCGCTTCCTGGTGGTACCCGTATTCTTTCATTTCCTCTGAGGTGGACGTAAACCCAAAGGTTCAATGGGGCCCCCCTCAGTCATTTTGGCTGGTCCACATCATCGGTGATCTGCGTTTCTCATTCTGTATCACAACAGGAAACTCAAGTCACCTGATTTTCCCTCTTGGAACGAGCTATCTTGACATAAATTTCAAAGCTAATTTATTTCATGAAAAAAAATCCCAATATCAACCCATATTAATACATTCAGATACTAAAAAAGGTATCAAAGAAAACAAAGTCTTTCTCCTACACCACTTTCAATCACCGATCTTTCTTCCACGGGAAGAAAATATCCCTTCCTGGAATTTTCTATGCGAGCACAGGGGAAGCATACTTTCAGTTAGCAACATATTTAGGTGATCCTTTCATCTTAGCACATACTGGTCTCATGTATCCTTTGTAGGAGCTCCATGCTTTAACATCCTGCAGATAGTTCACTTAACCAATATGTCTCTGATCAATACTTAATGCAGTTTTCAGAAATGCACCTTTGCACAGAGTTGCACATGGCATTCCTAGAAGTAAAATTGCTCACCCAGGAGGGCATGAATTCTAAACTTTGAGATTTCAAATTACTTTCTAAATTCATTTGTACCTGTATACACTTCTACAAAGAATGTATGTATGAGAAAGTCTTTTCCCCTGAACCCTCCTCAATGTAAGGTATTATCAACGTTTTGGGCTTTGTTGATGAGAGGTGAGAAAAGGAATCTCATTGTTGTTTTGCTGGGCAGTTACATAGTTTTGAAAGTGCTGCTTATCTTTTCCTATTTAATAGGTTGAAGTAATCCACTTCCTAAATTATAGACTAAAAGAAGTCTCTCTTGGTTTATAAAATGTATGGAAAGTTTGTGGCAGGATATTAGTGTTCAGATTTCTTTAATGTATATATTTATTATTCTTTCCTCCTGCTTTTTTGCCCTGCACTGGAAAACAAATATTTCTCCCCCTCTAATAAGTCACCACTCAAGGTGGCTTTGAGGAGAGAGTACTTCATTTTTCTGTTGCTTTTGGTGCAATGTCCTGTTATAACAAGAGATACAGGAAAGAGGTTTTTCAGAAGACCTTAGACAGCTGTGAGCATTGTGGGACAGGGAGGAGGCAGCGTGAAATGTGTGTGAGGGCTCAGGAGCTGAGAGCCAGTCCCAGGATTTGCCCAGAGGGAGAGGACAGGAAGGAAAGAGTGAAAGGGGCCTGGCAGGGACGTGTTAGGGGGTGGTGTGTGGATGCTCAGAGGCTTCATGGGCTTTGTCAGTGCCCACAGCTCTGCCTGCCTGCCCCACATGTCTCCACAAGGTATACTGGCTTCCTGGGGCATTGTAACCCACCCATCACACAGGGGGATGGTGATGCTGGCACTGACCCCACAGCTTTGCTTGGTCCCAGCTGGGCATAGCTCCCTCTTCTGACACCCGTAAGGCCAAGAAAATGGAGTGGAGTGGGGTTTTGAGTGCTGAGCACAGAGGTGAGCCCCTCTTACAACTTCTGCATGGGGAAGTTGGAATGAAGCAGTTCAAGACCCCTTCCTTGGAAGCATGCGTGGTTACTTTCCCTGACTTTACCTTTGCTTGGAGCATTTGTGTGTGTTCATACATTTAAATTTCTTATATTGTAAAAGTGATCAGTTTTTTCTTTATGGATTTTTTTTATAGATTTATGATCAAAACTTTGATCAACCTTGAACTTATTCTAAGAGATCCCTTTTCTTCCCAGGTGGTTGACCAAATTCATGATTAAACAATCCAGCTCCTTCTCACTTACCCACAATGCCCTCTTATCATGCATTGTCTTTATATTGATATTATTCTGTTTCACTGATTTTTCGTTTTTTAGACAGGGTCACTCTGTTGCGCAGACTGGAGTGCAGTGCCCCATTGCAGCCTTGAGTGACCATTCCACCTCAGCCTCTTGAGAAGCTAGGAAGCTGTGTTTCTCCAGGTTTGGCTAATTTTTAACAATTGTTTTAGAGACAGGGTCTCACTATGTTGCCTAGTCTGGTCTTGTACTCCTGGTCTCAAGTTATCCTCCTGCCTCAACCTCTCAAGTCGCTGAGATTACGGGCATGAGCCACTGCACCTGGTCCCCACTAATCTCTCTCTCTCTCTTTTATGTATACAAGTCACCAGTGGTTTTAATCTGGGAAGGTCACACTTTTCTTACTACCCCCTTTTTCAAACTTTCCTGTAGTCCCTACAGTTTTTTCCCCATATAAGCTTGAGTTCACATGTCTGTTTCCTCTTAATCCTGGTGATACTTTTCATTGGGATTATATTAGATCTATTAATCAGTTTAGAGAAAATTGACATCTTATAATATTGTCTCTCTATGAGTATGTGCATAGATTTACTCAAGTCTTATTCTGCATCCTATAATTTGCATCCCTAAATTTCCTTCAATAGCTCTTTTATATGCCTTGTGAATTCTATTTCTAGATATTTAATCATTATGCAAAAAATGTAAAATAGATATTTTCTTCCATTATACTGTCAAAATAGTTGTTGAGCATATATAGAAAAGCAATTGCTTTTTAAATTTTTTTTTTTTTTTTAAACATTTTTTGTAGAGATAAGGTCTCATTATATTGCCCAGACTTGTTTTGAATCCCTGGGCTCAAACAATCCTTTCACCCAGTCTTCCAAGGTGCTAGGATTATAGGTATGAGCCACACCCCACCTATCAATGACTTTTGTATACAACATTTTAACCAGCCACAATACTGAATTCTCCTGTTGTCTATAGTAGCTTTTCAGATGATCTTCTTGAGATTTACAGCTGTGTGACCATTAAATCTGCGCAAAATGACAATATTTATGTTTGCTTTTCCAATATTCTTAATTACCTGGATGTATTATCTAGCATTGCCAAAAGAGAGGAGGTACTAGGCATACTTTCTGGATTTATTTTGGGGCACAATTACCAAATGGGAGTTGGAACTCCACGGTTGACACACGTTTCTCCAGTATGTACCTATTATTATCCAAAGTGTGATTCAATGACTGTATAAATTTGGAGTCTTTCCGTGTAGGAAACTGTCTTTAAAAACTTGTCTTCCTTGGTCTACCTGCTCGCTTTTGTCAACTTCAGTCTCATCCCTATCCTGTTCCAGGCCATGGCACTGGCTCCACCCGGAGGGAAGCCTGTGTGTTTGAGAAACTAGAGTGACTTTTGTCCTGTCAATAATGCTCGGACTACAAGTTGTCAAAGTCCAGCAGCACACATGACAGGGTCGCTGAGCACCTTCTTTCTGAGGTTGCACTTTCCTATCTGGGTGCAGCCCACATGGACAGCGCCCAGGCCAGTCTTTACACCACACCTCATCTTCCCTTCTTGTGCTTGGTCTGTCTGCATGCCTTCTTTAAACTCATTTTTTAAAGTATTGTTCTTATTCCCATCTTTCACCCTGTGTCACCCTGTGACTAGCACATTCTGATTAACACATTTTAATTATACTTTTACACTATCACAAAGAGCTGACAAGTACCTCTACTCTCTGAAAGTCTAAGAGAACTGCTCTTTGTTCTGACAGGTCTCAAGTGATTTCATTTTTTATGGGATGTAGACCTAGATTTAACACACTTCCTTGCCACCTATCATCTATAATTCATTTTTGTTTGTTACACCACTTCTCAACTGTGTGGCACAAAACCAGATGAAGGTCTTAGTTTGTGAGGTGCGGACCCAAGGAAAGGAGGTGGCATGGCGACAGCTACTGCCCGGCATGGTTCTCCCCTCACGGCATGAACGGCCTCGCTCCCTCACCTCCACAGACTAAATAGGCAGGCAGGTGTGAGCAGTTCACTCCTAGAGGGAATACAGATGAGGGAACAAAGACAGAAACGTTTAAAAAAACACACACTTGACAATCAACAGAGGCTTTGATACCAGCCATGTGCCCAGGAGACTGGCCATGAGGATGAGGGATGGAATACCATGTCACATAATCCTATTACACGATATAGTGTGACAGGAGAGCTTTATACCAGGCACCGCTCCTGAGCATCTTGTTATCTCATTCGATTCCCACTTCACCCCAGTGTGGGTGGTTCTATTTTTATCTTCATTGTATAGATGAGGAAATTAAGACAGTAAGGTTAAATAACTGTCCAATGTCACACAGCTAGCATATAAGAGAGCACATCTTAAAAGCCCATGTCTTCTGGCTGGAGGAATTGAGGAGGAGTAAGTACAGGAAAGTCATACCAGCTGTCTTTAACGTTTCGAAGAGTTAGCATATGGAAGAAACTATACATTTGTTCTATGGGTGCTCAAAGTCTAATATTTGGATCAATGAGTAGAAGTTGTTGATAAGTAGATTTCTGGTTAATGTATGGAATCAATTTCCAAGAATGAGCTATTTCTTAAAAAGGAATGAGTGATCCTGAGAGGTAGTAAGTTACTATTAGAAGGGTCCAAACAGGGTCTGATGGTTCTGGTTGACGATGTTGGGAAAAACACTCAGGTACTTAATCCGTGGTTTGAGTCAGTCACCCTCAAGGACCCCAGAGGCCTTGAGATGACAGTGAATGGTCCAGTTTCTAATTTTCAGCAGGGTGGGGTTGTGTATTATGGCTAAGGTGGCAACACTGAATGAATCCATGTTGTCAACATGACAGAAACGATCTGTCAGGACTGAAAGGTTAATTCATTCATAGTAAGGAAAACTAATAGTAATATCTTAAACTCAGCAACAGAAAACTCTGAATAGACTCTGATAAAAGCAGCAGCTGGATGCACAACAGAGGAAGTGCAATATAGTAGTTGGGACCATGGATTCTAGAGCCAGAACCGTGTGGGCTCAAATCCCAACTTAAAAATTTCACGTTTCCTAATTGTGTGACCTCAGGCAAGTTACTTAGTCTCTTTAGACCTCAGAATCCTCCTCTATAAATTACTGTGTTTAAAAACACTATCTCAGCCAGGCCCAGTGGCTCACACCTGTAATTCCAGCACTTTGGGAGACCAAGGCAAGTGGACTGCTTGAATCCAGGAGCTCGAGACCAGCCTGGACAACATAGCAAGACCTTGTCTCTATAAAAAAAATTAAAAATAGCTGGGCATGGTGGCATGTTCCTGTTGTTCCAGCTACTTGAGAGACTGAGGTGAAAGGATTGCCTGAACCAAGGAGGTTGAAACTGGTGAATCCTGATCGTGCTACTGCACTACAGGCTGGGTGACAGAGTGAGATTCTGACTCAGAAAACAAAACAAAGCAAAACAAAACACTATCTCATTTTTAGTTCCTGTTTATGTATATGTATATGTATATATATATGCATATATATGTATGTGTGTATATGAATATATATATATATGTATATACATATATATGCTTAGAACAAAGCCTGAGGCATAAAAAGTAATAAATATTTGTTGTTATTATCCCAAAGACTGTTCATGGAATTTTAAATATCCAAACACTAAGAAAGATAAATTATTTTTAATTTTATTAATTGTCACAGATTGATACATTGTTGTGAAAAAAAAGGAACCAGCATACAGCAAATAACACAAACCTAAGAAAATATTAGACCAAGATAGATTTGAACTCTGACTTTTAAAAAGGTCTTCTAAAATTGCTAATTTATTTTTACTTATTTAAAAATAATCAACATTAAGTATTTCATTGCATATCTATTATTACATTGAGCACAATGCTAAATCAGCAGAAACATAAGCTTATTACACGATTATTTATTTTGTCCTTAGATGGTTTATAACTTAGCTATTTGTGATTATGCAGGCACATTTAAAAAATTCTAAAACCTGTTATTTTAAGTAAAAATCATCTTTGAAAGTGATCACTTTGGAAAGATATACACTTATTGCAATAATCCTGCCATTGCTCCCAACGGTTTTTGCATCTTTTCTTTTGAGATTACATTTGGAGTCACCATATACATCATTTAAGAAAGGAGGACGCATTGCTTTAGTTGAGGGTGTCACTCCATCTCCCTCTAGCCTAGAAGCCTAGCCAAGGAGCTTGAATTATTCACTAGGGTGGTTCTCGGTGACTTCTGATCATTGTAAAGTGTCAAATTCAACCTCTAGGACAAGTTTGGCTATTCTTGATAGTCTTCGTAGGCATGCACTGCAGCATTTCTGGACAGGAGGTCCTTGGAGGCCGTGGGCCTCTCAGCTTCCTTGCCTCCTGCAGCACCTGTGGTGGGGTCTGACCACTGGAGCTCAGGGAGCAGGGCAGACTTGACCTCAGGGGCTGCAGCATCAGCAGCTCCAGCAGGAGATGGCAGCTGGCTGAGGACAATGGCCGGTGGGGCTTGAGGGCATTCCTTTCTGTTCCGTTACTTCAAGTTGTCTTTCACTACTCTTTAGGCATCTGGCTTTGACAGCGAAGGACAGAAAGGTCTGCCTGAAGCTGGCAGCAGGTTCTCCCAATACTCCCTTCGAGTCCTATTTTTAAAATATGTGGAATTAATTAATTAAAAGAGTCATGCCAATTTTGTAAGTCCAACATGCTATATACATATGTGCATGTGCATGTGTGTATATACACAGGGGTGCCAAAAAAAGTATACACATTTTAAGAGATGTTATCTGTGTACTACTTTGCAACATTAAATTAAATTATTGTAGGAATGTGTAGTACGACGTTTGCTCAACTGTGCTTCTGCCATTTTCTTTGACTGTCCTGCCTGTCACATGGTTATGCTAACATTCATTTGATTAATGTCATCTTTTGGGTAAACATTATACTTAAAATGTGAATACTTATTTTGTCATCCAATTTATATATATAAACACGCACACACACAACACACACACAAAAACACACACCCCCACACACACACACACTCACTCACTCACTTACTCAGAGCTTGGTGAGTAACAAGGCTAAGCTGGAACTTTCGTTTCAACATACAGATAGAAAATCTCTGTCAAAATCCATGAAGCCAGGCCCCTTTTCACATTTCTATCTTCAGGAACAAGCATTAGGTCTTGTACCATCTTTCAGAAGAAGACAATATGTTTCAATTTTACATGTTTTTATGAATTATATTCACTTTGAGTTTTCTAATGCTACTCAATATTTTAATGTAATGAGAAGAGTATGAAAATGACTTTTAATGTAATGAGTCAAAGTGTAAATCTCAAAAAGTAATTCAGAAAGGAATACCAATTACTTTGTCAGCATTTATTTCTTGTTAGACAAAGAAAGAAGGGTACAAAGGTCACAGACCTTTGTGTTAAATATATTTTTACATCTTTTTCTACTTTACTTGCCAAATAATGAATAAATCAGTGTTTCCAGATGATGAAATATCAGAAATCTATGGTTTATACAGGTCTTTGTATAATCATAAATTTCTGCCAATATTAGTGGGTTTGGAAACTCAGGTTGCAAAGAGTATTTTCTTGCTTTACTCTACAGAATAATGTTTTAATTCTCGTGGCTAATGAGTTTCAAGGATTCCCAGCAGATGGTTATTAAACAAGCTATTTCTTACTGATTTAAACTACTTTGATAATTGCCAAAGTATGCTTTCCTTACCTTTTAATTATAGTTAATGCTCTTTTTCTACATATGGTACCTATAAAAATGATATTCTCTGATAAATATTCATATCTCTCACTAGCAAGATTTGGCTAAATGACTCCTTGCCTACTTTTATAATCTAAATAAATTGGCTGGGGCGGGGATAGAAAGTGCCTGTTATCCTATCACTTTGGGAGGCTGAGGCAGGAGTATTACTTGAGCCTAGGAGTTCAAGGCTACAGTGAGCTATGATTGCACACTTCATGCCAGCCTGGGCAATAGAGTGAGACTCTGCCTCAAAAATTTTTTTTAAACAATCAAATAAATGTACATGAGAAAAGTTGTTCCAGTTCAAAAATGAAGACTTTCAAATCACACTGAAATGAATAATTAAGTAGAAAATGGATTAAATGTACAAAATCAGTGAATAGAGAAGACAGTAGAGATTGTGACTGGTTTCTAGAATACAGAAAGGGAATGAAATTGTATTGACAAAGTATATTATATATCTATTTCATATCTGTATCTATCTACCTACTCTCTCTCTCTCTCTCTCTCTTTCTCTATCATCTATCTATATCGAGAGAGAGAGAGAGAGAGGAGTCAGATGTGCAGTGATCCAAAACACATCAGTCATTCAGGGGGCCCTAAGCAAAATGACTTCAGGAATAAAGTGATTGTACCAAGTAAATTAGAAACAGGAGGACTTCAGAGAAGGTGAAGGACTGCTACTTTTCCTTCAACAGTGGAAAAGGAAGTTAATTAGAAAGTACCTGGAAACCAAAGATTGTAAGAAGAGCAACCTAAGTGTGAGCATTCTCCTTACCAGATGTTCAAAGTTTGTAAAATTGTGTTATTTCTCTTTCTCCACATCCTATGCAGACCACTTTGTTCTGCAGTGGATGTTGAGAAAGTTGCTTGTGTAACAGCATTAGACTGGGAGTTTTTGGAGGCACCAAGATTTGATAAATTTCAGGTACGAAAGGGAGTCGTAAGACAGATGCTCTGCAGAAGTCTCAAAGGAGGGACCAAGAACCAGTCGGACCACTCGCCTTGCTGAGCCCTGCAGAATCTAGATTACAGAGAACAGTGGGCCAGCTGCTTTGTGTGTGGGCACAGAGGGTGCTCGGATGGGGTTAGATCATGCTCAGGGGCGTGTCTGCAGGAAGGAAGAACGAAAGCTGTCCTGAGCCGAATGAGGGCGAGAGCCAGCCTGAGGTGTCTGAAGTCTGGTCTGAAAGAATCACTAGAAAGGACAATGAACCTCCAGAATAGGGCATATTCTGGAGTGATCTGAAAAGTCAGAGTGTGTGGGAGAGTTACACTCAGAAATATGCCTGTGACAGGAGAGGCACAGATGAATGTCCCCAGTGGAAGCCTCTAAGAACCCCTGCAGCGCCTGTGAAGATCTGCCTGGTCTAGAGAATGCTGTCTCCCCATCAGGGTGCCAGCCAGGCAACAGCAGTCTCAGCCCTTCCCACCCTCTTTCTGCTCACTTTGAACCTGGGGAGGCAAAAGCCAAGGCAGCAGATTGGGTAGGGAGGGTGGAAATACAGGCAGAGACAGAGTAGGAGCACCCTGGCCACACCGGCTCCCGCTGGTGGAGGCTTCTGCTGCACAGAGGGAGGGTTTTCAAGTGTGAAACTTGCTCTGAATTTTGATTTGACATGAAACTGAATGCTTCTAATTACTGAACTGAGACTGTTTCGGTTAAGTAAAGTATGGGGCTTTTCTCTGCCCAAGAGTACCTAGAGAAGTTCTGGGGCATGTCAGTGTTTTCAAATAGGGACAAAGGAAGAAACTGAGCAGATTTATAGGCATAGGGTTCTTTTTTTTTTTTTGAGTTGGAGTCTCTCACTTTGTCACTCAGGCTGGAATACAATGGCAGACTCACAGCCACCACAGCCTTGACCTGCTGGGCTCAGGTGATCCTTCCACCTTAGCCTTCCAAGTAGCTGGAACCACAGGTGCACACCACCACACCTGGCTAATTTTCTTATTAATTGTAGAGACGAGGTCTTGCCATCTTGCGTAGGCTGGTCTCAAAACCCTGGGCTTAGGCAGTCCTCTCACCTCCACCTCCCAAAGTGCTGGGATTATAGGCATGAGCCACCACACCTGGAGGGAGGTAGTTCTGATAATATTTCATGAGCCCTGCCTGCTAATATAACAGTTAAAATAATATTGAACATGTTATCCATTGGCTTTATATTTTCAGGGTCAACCTACAGAAAAAGCTTGGAAGAGAAGTCATCATTACAGAACAGAACATAATGGTTACAAACCCAGATGATGTAAAGTAATGATGTAACTCAAAGAAGCAAAGAGGTAGCAAAAGAGAGAAAGTGGCGAGAGGCAGAAGGGAACCAATTCTTATTTTACAGAGTGGTGTCAAAAGATCCTGTCTTATGTTGATGAAGTAAGAAATAGGTAGTTAAATATATAACTTTAACTTCAAAAAATAACCCACAGAAGAAGTAAAAATGCAATGAATCAAAACTGGGAAAAGAAGAACAGGGGAAAGGGGGAAGATTTAAATTCCTCCGCTTTCATAAAGCGTTCTCGGTTATCACCACTTAAAATGGATGAAATAAGACAGCGTTACAAGCCTTCAAAGCACAACTGACAAATAGGTTTCCTCTGTGCTACAGTCTGAATGTTTGTGTCTCCTCAAAGTCATACACTGAAACCTAACACCAATGGGAAGATGTTAGGAGGTAGGGTCTTTAGAAGGTGACTAGGTCATGATGGTAGAGCCCTCATGAGTGGAGTTGGTGCCCTTACAAAAGAGTTGTCTTACCCTTCTACACAGCACTAAGACACTACCTAGGAAAGAGCTGGCCCTCCCCAAGCACTCAATCTGCCGGCACCTAGATCTTGAACTTCACAGCTTCCAGAACTGTGAGAAATACATTTCTGTTGTTTATAAGCCAATCAGTTTATTGCATTTTGTTATAGCAGCCCAAATGGACTAAAGACTTCTCTGGGAATGGGACTGGTGTCAGGAGGCTGGGCAAATTTTACTTTTCATTTCATATACTTCTATGCTTTTTGGATTTTCATTACCATGTGCACACACAGTGGTTACAACAATAAATGAGATGAAAGGGAAATAATGAGAATGTTAATGAAAAGGTTCCTACCTGGCTCTGATCCAGGGTTTGGTATGCATGTCCAAACCACTGCCCCAGCTGCCATGTTTTTCAGAAGCCGGAGGCAAAAAGCCCCTCTCTGGGGCCAGCTCCTCTGCAATCGCCCTGATGTGATAGGGCTCAAATCCGCAGCACCCGCCGATGTACCTGACCCCCAGGTCGTAGGCCTCCCTGGCATACTTTTGAATATCCCATCTAGTGGCAACTCTGGGCTCCAGTCCTGTAATACAAGAGTCATGGCATTTCTGTTACTGTCCCCACTTTCAGATGATAGATGCTCTGAGAGGCATCCTTTTTTCCAATCAAAAAACTAGGAGCTTAAGATTATGCATTCTTCAGACAGCTCATTTTTGCTTAACATTGAATGTTTTTGTCAATGGGGTATCCAATTATAAAACTGTCCCATAGTTGATAGCCGTTTGGATTTTTTCACAAGGAGGAATGCCAAGACCTGTAATGTGCCCCTGAGCTTACCAAAGGGATATTCCGGGAGGTCCACAAACCCTCCCTTGCCGCAGTCAGGCGTGTGGAAGCCCAAGGACTGCACCATGAAGTGAGCCTTCAGCCCTGCGGCCCCTAGGCCCTCCTTCATGAGCCTCATCGTCTTCAGGCTGACCCCGGGCCCAAAGCGGCAGTTCACGCCAACAATGGAAGCCCCTACACAGAGAAATAAAAGACTTTTACATTGTGTTACTGACCTGTTTGTTTATTTTTTAATAGTTGGAAGGTGTCTCTTTGGGGTCTCACTATATTGCCCAGGCTGACCTTGAACTTCTGGTCTCAAGTGATCATCCCACCTCAGCTTCCCAAAGTGCTGGGATCACAGGCATGAGAGACCTGGCCCTCTGGACGGTGTCTTAGAGATTAGTTATCCCCCGCCACATCCCAAGGTTTGCAGATAAGGAAATTAATTCTGGTTAATTATTTTATGTCCACACTGTTCTCACAATGTCAAGCAAGCAACTGGGCGGTGATCACACTTGGGTCCAAATTACCTGCCTTCACCAGCTTCACAGCACATGCTCCCGGTGTCACGCCACGCATGTCTCCCTCTGGACCTATGCACATGGTGGCTGCCACAGGCTTACCCGTCTCTTTCAAAACTTCCACAGCCCACACAGCCTCTTCAATGTGCTCAAAATACTAAGAGAATTGTCACTTTTTCTATCAGTCCAAACAGAAAGCAGATTTCAAATGGTACGATGAAAATGTTGCAAAATGGTTATAAAAATTACAAATATATAATATGTGGTAAAGTTTGCTAAGAAATGTGTGTCTATCAGACTGACTAAAGAATATCCTTCTGAGTAATATTTTTATTCTTATGATAATAACATATAGATTTTCATTCAGGGTTCATTGATTCAGTAAGATGATGACTGTTAATAAAAAAGCTCCAAGAATTTAGAAGTAATTAAGAATTTAAAATGGCCGGGCTCGGTGGCTCAGCCTGTAATCCCGTGCTTTGGGAGGCCGAGGTAAGTGGATTGCCTGAGCCTGCAGTCTGAGCGACAGAGTGAAACTCCAACTCAAAAAAAAAAAAAAAAAAAGAATTTAAAATTATAATTTTGAAAGAAGA
>CAUYQG010079996.1:0-116536 GCA_963574415.1 Tarsius wallacei
CAGCAACTTGGATGGATTTAGAGTCAATCATACTCAGTGATCTATCACAGAAACAAAGAATAGAGTACCATATGTTCTTACTCATAAGCAGACCTTGAACAGTTATAATACTATAAGAAAGTGATTGGCAGTAGTGGGCAACTATCAGGGAAGGGGGGGGATTGACAGTTGAGGGAAACTGCTAGGGGAGGGAAGGGCATACCTCATCAACAAGGGTAGCTGCATAATCAATGTTTGTATACCTAACCCTGAATTGTACCCCACATCTTTATAATAAAAAATATATAAATTTAAAAAAAAAGAAATGTTGGTCTTAAGAGTTAAATGCAAACCATAAAAGCAAAGAAAGTTTGCTTTGCAGAACTTATAAAGACATTTTAAGTAGGATTCCTACTCTACTGCAGGGGAGAAAGACACATGAATCAAAAGTCACAGTATAGTGTGTCCAGAATTTTCATGTATATACAAGTTTCGGTGAACGTAGAGAAAAGAGGGCATACGTTCTATCACAGATTGGTCCTAATATATGCCTGTTTGTTTTATTCTAGCCTTATCATCCTCACAATTCTGGAAAATTCCAGTGATAACTTGGTAAATTGAGGCACTATTTGGAGTCAGTGATTTTGTATAGCTCAGCGTATAGTCATAAATAAATGTCTACCATCTTATCTTGCCACCCATGACCCAAAATTTATTTGCAGTTACTCCCCAAACTTTCTCACCCTTGTTCCATCTTTAATTTACTCTTTGTAGTCTATCTTCTTTCCCACGACTGTCCTGAAAGCTCTTTAACCAGAGTCCCCAATGATTTGGAGGGCTGAATTCCAGTAAATATTCCTCAGTCTGCACTTCACATATTTTGTTTGCCCCCTTCAGATCTACTCCCAGCTTTCCACCAACCTGTTCTGCACTCAGAGGCTGCTCTATATGAAAACATTTACTAGTTCCCCTGTTTCCAGTTGGGATCAGCCAATGGAGAGCACAGACAAGAGAAATGAGAGAAGTCAAAAGAGAGTCAAGGGAATTACTCTCCACTCCCTCCTTGCAAGGTCCCTCAATCAAGATTCAGAGTTCCTTTAGTAACAGTATCCACAAAGCTCTCTCGTGACAGCTTCTGGTCACAGCTCCTCCTCTTGCCCTTCTAGGCTGAGGAGTAGTCATGGTATCACTCTCTTTCTTGCCCTGTAAAGGTACTATCATATGGAGTTTCCCTACTCATATCTTGGTTAACAGGTTCTTTATTAAGTCTACTTCCCTCAAATCACCTAGTTTGAGAGTGCAATCTGTTGCCTGCTAGAAGCCTAAAAAACTACAGTCCTTATCTCATTTGTCAGCTCTCCAACATTTGATACCATTGTCACTCTCTTATCTCTGACTCTACTTGGTTAGTCTTCTTAATAAGTCTGTCTTCGTGTGGTCAAGAAAAGGTGACATTACTAGAAGATGGTCACCTAATAGTAGCCAACTGACACCTCTCTCACAGAGCGGACCAAGGAAGAGAGTTCCAGAAACCAGAGACTCCAGCAGCTTAAGCAGGCTGAGATGGAGGATGCATCCCCACATCCCCTGCAGAGGATTCTTGGGACACAGGGGAAGCAAGGAGGAGAGAGAGCAGGCAACTGACTTTGAAGCCAGGAAACCCCATTCCCACCAGGAGTCAGGCTTACATTGGATTTGCAGAACTGCTTATATGTAAGAGGGGGTGAGTGCTACTGACATGGTTTGCAATGGTTCCCTTCTCCCCAGTTGCTCAAGTGTATAGTCCCATGTGGGAGGCAGCCAGGAAACAGCACAGCAGCACGCTGCCAAAACCCACATGGAGCTGAGAATCCATCCAATCTCTGAACAGCTTCTCCCAATGAGCATCACTTGGTAGCCAGTCCCCAGACTGGGAAAGATCACCTACAGGTTTCACTCACTCAGAAAACAGAAGTAAGCTACAGCATTAACCAGTTTGGAGCAAACTTTGGCAGATTCTAGTGTGTTTGAGTTCTGAATACAGATCAGCCTTTAGTAGGGGAAGAATTAAGGGAAAACCATTTATCCCCTATCTCCCCACAGGAGCACTTCTGAGCAATGGATGGTGCTGCCATTCTGGCAGTACAGCCACAGTGGCCAGGACACCACAGGAAAAATTTTGCAGTGGAAAGTCACTTTGAGTTCTGAGCACTGCCAAGCTTGAAATGTGGAGCTGTAGGCAGTGAGGAAAAGATGCTTGCAGTCCTGTCAATTCCTCTCTCACTGTGGGAACTTTTGAATGGCAAAGAAGATCCTAGGACAGCTAGACTATACCTAATTACAAAACAAGAAAACAATAAAAAGAGAAGAGTTGGACTTCACAGATGAGGAAGAACCAGCAAAAAAAAAAAAACACCATCAATTCCCAAAGACTTAAGGAGGTATCACCCACAAAAACTCCTCTCAGACCCCAGGCAAAGGAACCCATTCAAAATAACCCTGATTCAGACATAGAATTCAGACTATGAATGACAAAAGCAACCAAGGTAAACCATAAGAAAATGGAAGCAAAGAATGCCCAAGAGAAAAAACAGTGCAGGAAACAAGGGTTGACCTGGCCAATATAAGAAAGGACCAGTCTGAAATCATGGCAATGGAGAATCCCATCCTGGAATTTCAAAGCACAACAACAAACCTAGACACAGAATTAACCAGGCAGAAGAAAGAATCTCAGAGTTTGAGGATCAAAATGTTGAACTAACGCAGCCTGACAAAAACAAAAGACTCAAAAAGAATGAACAAAGTCTACAAGAAGTGTGGGATTATGTATAGCCTAAATCATTGGTTGATTGGCACCCCTGAGATAGAAAAAGAAACTGAGAATACCCTGGAACAAGCCTTCCAAAAGGTCATCCAAGAAAATTTCCTTTACCTCGCTAGAGAGGTGACCATCTAAATGCAAGAAATGAAGAGAACCCCCTGCAAGGTATTACATGAGAAAACTATCCCCCAAACAAATAGTAATCCATTTCCACAGGACAAGCAGGAAAGAAAATTCCTAAAGGCAGCTAGACGACCTGCCGAGGAAACCCATCAGAACTGCAGCAGATTATCAGCAGAGACCCTATAAACCAGAAGGGACTTGGGTCTCTTCTTTAATATCCTTAAAGAAAAAAAAAATTCCAGCCAAGAATTTTCTATCCTGCCAAGCTAAGCTTCTTCAGTGAAGGAGAATTAAAATTCTTCTCAGACAGGCAATCCCTAAGAGAATATGCCACCTCCAGACCAGCCCTTTAGGAGATGCTTTAAGTTCTGAGCACAGAAATTAAAGAGCAGTTCTACCCATCACAAAAGAACAGGTAAGCACAGACTTAATAGATCATACAGATCAACCACAAACCCAAAAAAGGCAAAGAAATCTTTGGAATGCCTTCCAAAAGTCATTATGACAGGGATTAAACCCTCACATATCAACGATTAACTTGAATATGAATAGATGGAATGCTCCACTCAAAAAACATAGAATAGCAAACTGGATAAAGAAACCTGATCCAACATTCAGCTACCTCCAAGACACCCATCTCACTGCAAAGGACACTCACAGGCTCAAAGTAAGAAGCTGGAGAAAGATCTTCCAGGCAAATAAAAAACAAAAATGAGCAGAGGTAGCTTTTTTTTTTTTTTTTGAGTTGGAGTCTCACTCTGTCGCCCAGACTGGAGTGCAATGGCAACTCCCGGCCACCGCAGCCTCAACTGCTGGGCTCTGGCGATCCTTCCACCTCAGCCTTCCAAGTAGCTGGAACTACAGGCGTGCACTACCACACCTGGCTAATTTTTTTGATTTATTGTAGAGATGAGGTCTCGCCAAGTTGCCCAGGCGGGTCTCGAACCCGCGGGCTCAGGCAATCCACTCACCTTAGCCTCCCAAAGCACGGGATTACAGGCTGAGCTTTTCTTATATCAGACCAAGGAGACTTCAAACCAGTAAAAGTTAAAAAGGATGCTGAAAGACACTGCATAATGATAAAAGGCTCAATTCACCAGCAAGAAATCTCCATCTTAAATATATGTGCACCCAACACAAGAGTGTCTAGATTTATAAAATAATTACTACTTAAGTTAAGAAAAGACATAGACACACTTATAGTTAAAGACTTTGATACCCTACTAACATCCTTAGACCAGTCATCAGGCAAAAGTCCAACAAGGAAATCTGGAACCTTAACTCAACACTTGACCAACTGAACCTACGAGACATCTACAGAGCACTTTACCCAACAACCACTCAGTACACATTCTACTCATCAGCACATGGGACATACTCCAAGATTGATCACATTCTCAGGCATAAATCAAGCATTAACAAATTTCAAAAGGTTGAAATATCACCAAGTATCTCCTCAGAACACAGTGGAATAAAAATATATATCATCACCAACAGAACCCCCCACAAAAAAACAAAAACTCATGGAAATTAAGCAATATGCTTCTGAATGACTTTTGGGTTACAAAGAAATCAAGGCAGAAGTAAAAAGATTCCTAGAAACAAATTAAAACAAACTCACATCATAGCAAAACCTCTGGGATATCATGAAAGTGATACAATGAAGGTTGTAGTATTACATGCACATATCAAGAAATTAGAGGAATTTCAAGTAAAGAGCCTAAAGTCATGCCTGAGGGAGCTGGAAGGCAAGAACAAGCAACTCCTAAATTTAGTGGAAAATCTAGATTGCTAAAATAAAATCACAATTGTAGGAAATAGAATCCCAAAATAGAAAAGATAAACAATCTTTTCTTTGAAAGAATAAATAAGAAAAGACAGACTTCTGACCAGATTGACGAAAAAAGAGAGAGAGAGAGAGAGAAGACAGAGAGAAAGTCTTAATAAACTTAATTAGAGATGAAAAAGGCAAGGTCACAACTGACCCTGAAGAAATTCAAAAGACTATCAGAGATTACTGTGAACATCTCTATGCAAATAAACTAGAAAATCTAGAGTAAATGGAGGAATTTCTGGCTTCACACAACTGACCAAAGTCGAAACAGAAGATATTGAACCCTAAAGAGATCAATAGCAATTCGAGAAATTGAGTCAGTTATAAGACAGCTTTCCACTAAAATAAATGTAATTCATCACAATAAAAAGTGTAAAAACAAGAACCACATGATTATTTCACTAGACACAGAAAAAAGTATTCAATAAAATCTAGCATCTCTTTTTGATGAAAACCCTCAAATACTAGACATTGAAGGAACATTCCTCAAAACAGTAAGAGCCATTTATGACAAACCTGCAATGAGAATCATACTTAATGAGCAGAAGATGGAAGAATTCTACCTAAGAACTGGAATAAGACAAGAATGTTCACTCTCACCCCTCCTATTCAGCATAGTGCTGGAATTCTTAGCAAGAGCAATCTGACAGGAGAAAGAAATCAGGGGTATTCAAATAGGAAAAGAAGAAGTTAAGTTATCCCTCTTTATAGATGATACAACTCTATATCTAGAAAACCCTAAAAAGTCTGTCAAAAACCTCACTCTGAATGACTTGGGTAAACCCACAGGATACAAAATCAATGTGCAAACAACAACTGCATTTCTATCCACCAACAACAAGCAGGCTGAGAGCCAAATAAAAAATGCAATTTCATTCACAATAACCACAAAAAATAAAATACCTGGACATCCACCTAACCGGAGAAGTGACAGATCTTTACAATGTGAATTACAAAACACTGCTCAAAGAAATCAAGAATAATACAAACAAATGGAAAAGCATTCCATGCTCATGAATTGGAAGAATCAACATTGTCAAGATGTCTATCTTACCCAAGACAATCTACAGATTGAATGCCATCCCTATCAAATTGCCAACATTATTTTTCACAGACCTAGAAAATAAAATATAGAAATTCATACGAAGAACTCAAATCACTCTATAAAAAAGATACCTGCACACATATGTTTATAGCAGCATTGTCCACAATAACAAGAACCTGGAAGCAACCATGTTGTCCATCAAAAGAGGACTGGATTAAAAAAATGTGGTACATATACACGATAGAATACTACACAGCCATAAAAAAGAACAAAATCATGAATTTCACAGCAACTTGGATGGAATGAGAATCTATAATACTGAATGACCTCTCACGAAACAAAGATCTGAGTATCACATATTCTCACTCAAATAGTGAACTTTGAACATCCAATATAATACTATAAGAAAATGACTGACAGAGATGGGAAACTATGGGGGGGGAGGGGAATGGAGATGGGATTAATGGTACTCAATATCTGTCTGGTGACGGGAAGACACCTCTTGTCAACACGGGTACCTGAACAAAGCATATTTGTATACCTAATCCTTGACTGTACCCCACAATATCATAACAAAAAATACTGATTATAAAACAATAAAAAATATAAAATAAATGCTATTCAAAAAACAAAAAAAAAGTGCAAATTCTCAGACCCTTTTTCAGTCTGTTTAATTGGAAATCGATTTTGGAGGCTGTGTTTTAACAAACACTCCAGGTGATGCTAATGCAGCCTAAAACTTGAGGTCCACTTGCTTAATTCTATAGGGACCCATCTGTCCAGGGATGGGAGCCAGCCTCCTCAAAAACACATGGCTGGAAGGACACCTGAGTAAAATCAAGGATGCATTAGGAAGGAGGTGCAGGCTGGATACTGAGTAGGTAACCAGCATACTAAACTGTGCTTTGCTTGTTTTTCTGTTTTGCCTTGAATATCTCATTTAAACCTAATTTTGGAACTTACATTTTTTTCATTTTTAAATATCTGGCTGGAAATTATGACAGGCTTTCAAGATGGCATTCGCATACCACCACCACCAAATTGTATAATTTGGTTTATGGTTGTGTAGGAGGAGAATGTGATGAGGGGATGGAGTGTGCCTACAATGTGTTCTGTGTATAGACGAACCCTAAGGCCAGGATGGTGGTGATGGTGGTAATATCTGTGAGGGACTGTGGGAGAGAGAGTTTAGGGTAGATGTGGTGGAGCTTAATGGGATGCATAGGGGATATGGTTGGTATGTGGCAGAGACAGGGTGTTCACTGTGGGCGTGCTGAACTCTATGCATCCACAGGCTAGAATGTGGAAAATATGGGAATAGTGGTGGGGTGCAATTTTGTGAGTTAGAATGATGATGTTTGTGTGAAGAGGTGGCATTGTGTGCACGCACAACAAAATGGAAGGAGCAGGTTTATGTTAAAATGGAAGAAATTGTCAAATGTGTCACATGATATTGATATTCTAATTAAAATTGAGTTCTAGATAATTTTAGGATATATATATGTAGTTTGTGTATATTTGTGCTTTACTTTAATCTTTTAAAAAAATCACCACTTTGGTTATATTTGGTATACCATTGATTGGTGAAGTATATGTAAGCATAGTGAATGTAAGTACCTTTTCAAGAAATTAGATGCTCAAAAATGCAGTTTAAAAACAGATTGTGTAAAAAGCAAAGAAATTTAGGTTGCTTTGAATATTTGTGTAGGATTTATTTGTATAGTCATTTTATTAAATTTGAAGGTCTGAGGGTCCTCAAAGTATGTCTTATTGCTTTAAAAATTCACATAAAAGATGAAAACTTACAGAATTCTTAGCTGTAAATAAAGAATTTTATGACTACGAGCAAACAAAATGTTAAAAATTGTATATTTTTGGAGGGACTCTGGAAATGGTACTTATTCCTTTTAGTAGTACTGTTTTAATAAATTTTAGTATATTTTACTAACAAATATACTAAAAGCACTTTTAGTATATTTGTTAGTGTACTAGTGTTTGGAAATACAGGCTCTGTGTCTTTAAACTTTTGAGCCCTTTCTTTGCATATTTGGGCACAGTGCAACCAAACTTAAGCATGGGAAATTCTCTTTTCCCTCCCCAGTTTTACGGTCTCCACTCAGGACTGTCTTAGCAGTGGATACTTCTTAGTGATTAGCTCTCTGCCTTGTCAGTCAAATCTGTGTCTCTAGCAAACTGTTTTGTCACTGTAGTAGGGCTCTGGTGCTAGAAATTTATCTTTGACAGAGGAAGAATGCTTTTGAAAACAGTTCTTACATGATTTGGTGTAACTTAATTTGCCCTGGAAAGGAAATGTCTCGTCTCTGGTATGGGAAAAAAGGGAGAAGACATCAGCCAATTAATCATAAATACACTCTGGTAAATCAGTTATTTCAGTTTCTAGATATGCTAGTCTTTTATGTGACATTATGCACAATTATACAATATCTAAAAGTATAAGCATAGAGAATATTTATAGAATACAAAGCTATAGGATTGCAGAAAGTATCTTTATTTCTGTTAATTGTAAATAACTTCAAAAGGGGAAATTAATAAGGCACTGTAATTTTGTTTTATATAAGTGTTTTGATTTTTCTATTCTACATCAACAGGAAGACACCAAATTTTAATTGCTGCCTTACTGTTTTTATTTAAGCTTAACTTTGTAGGAAAATGTTCAGAATTTTTTTCTTGCCTAAATATAAACTGAGTAGAACAGATAAATTAATTTTATTGACTAGATCTCAAAGTAGATTTTTTATAATGTTTATTTAAGGCTATAATTTTAGCAATTTTTTGAAAAAGTTTTCAGACAGTAATACCAATTGTAAAACTTTAAAATATATTGTAGTTAAGGAAAATTTTAACCAAACAATTTTAAGAATTCTAGTTCGTTTTCTGTGTAAATATGTGTACATAGTTTGTTATAAATTGTGTTGCCAATTGCTCTTTCTGTGGTAATTCAGGGTTATATCTTACTTTATGAATGTTAATTTTATTTTGACTGTAATTGTAGATGATTTCAGTAAGTCCAGAAAATTCTTAAAATCAGGATTGCCTCTCTTAAATGTTTAGCATGTCAAAATTTTAAAATGATTTCAGTAGGTGTTATTTTTATTATAATTTCAAGTTTTTGTATGTTACATCAGCACAGAGGGATTTAGGTGCTTCAAATGATTGGATTTTTAAAATTTGTGATTAGATTTACCAGATTAGTCCATTAACACAGCTTTTTTTTTTTTTTAAACCAAGTACAGTGAAGGTATTCATATTTTTGAAAATTTGATTTGCAGCTTGAATACACACTTCTTTTTAGTTTGCTATGACTTCCAGCTTATTACAAATACAGGCAAAACAAATTGTGGATGTTTAGAATCTCAGCCAAATGTGCATCACTTATTACACTCCCAGTTCTTGTTCATTCTCACAGGAGGCTATGTCATTTTTGTCAGATATTTTATCTTTTGCCTGAATTGAGCATTCTTCTCATTGGTCATCAGCTCTATCCATACATGTAGTTTATATATAAATTATAATATATATTTTATTAAACTTGCTCAGTAACCTTGAAAGTTTAGTAGAGACTTACTTACTATTTTAAAGATGAGGAAACTAAGGCCTCAAGTAATCACTGAACTAAATTGTCATAGAATACAGAGATAGCTTGACCCTACCACATACTTTACTTCACAAGGATGACTTTGAAGTTTTTCTAAAATAGTACAATATGATGTGTTTTGATGTGTAGGCAAGTTCAGGTTCCAATTTTCTAACTGTTGTCCTTGCTTTAAAGTGGATATCCTAGGATAATTGGCATGAAAAGGACAGCAGTTCTTTTGCCTGTTTTGTAGATTGAGATTCCCTATAAGATTGTGCCTGACAACAGACTTCTACTTTAAAACAGAAAATAGAAAATAATTCTTCTGAGAGAATAACCAGGACCTCAGAACAAATGAAATTTCACTTTTTTTAAAACTTTGTATTTTGTTAGTTTTTTAGAATTCTTCATGTCTTTACCCAACAAATTAGTAGTTGTATCTATAGACCTACTTCCCAGTGATAAACTCTCTCATAGAGGTAGTAATAATATGACCATATATTTTTGTAAATTTTGACAATTTTCTAAACACCTGTGTATATAGTATCACATTTGACCTTATAGTATCCCTATATGTTAACTAGAGACAGATTATTTTCATTTTATAAGTGAGTTGAATTTAAAAAACATTAACTAATAACTAATAAGTAGAATACACTCCAAACACAAAGCTAACCTGTTGCCAGTTCGCTTCAGTGGGAACCATATATGTGATCCAAGTGTACTTAACTTCTCTTATCTTTTGTTAAGACCATTTTACAGTATATTCTGACAGTCTCTAATTATTCATTTACTTGAAGCTATTCATATATTTGATATACTCATGTGTTATTTGCTACCTTTTTTAGTGTGTCAATAAATTGTAATTTGTTTAAAAGTTATAAATCTATTTTATAATAAGGATTTAGTTTTAATCAGATTAGAGTTATAAATCATTAAATAGCAACATTGTTTTATTATTTCTGTCAATTGTTCACTAATTTTGTCACTATTTTCTCATATTTAGGTCTTCTTCATACATGAAAAGACAGATTTTTTAAATATTTAGTCTTGCATATATGAAAACACAGGAGTAAATCTCCTATAATGACTTATTTACATCCGTGCAAAATTTATCCCACATGTAGAATTTTAAGAAGAGCTAGTTTAAATGTAAAAATCTTACTGGTGACCTCAATTTGAGATGATAATTACAATAATGATAAAAATAATTACTTCTGTTGACACTGTATACCAAGTATTATTCTAAACACGTAACATGAGTTCGCTTATTTAATCTTCACAACTCTGTCTCCATTTTACAAATGAAAAAACAAAGGCATGTTGTAGTCATTCTACAACCAGTGCTAAAACTGGTGTTTGAATCTAGGCATTCTGGCTCTCCCGTGCCCTTTAACTCTACTATATCCCCTCTAAAAAATCTTCAGAATATGACAAGGGAAAGGGAATTATTTATTTCATACATTTAGTATATCAGAATCCATTTTATGCATGCCATATACATAATATTTATTCCTCATAACAGGCTTAAAGCACTAATATTATCTCCATCTGAAAAACTAAAAATGGAGAGATTATATGAGGTTGCTCAAGTTCAAAAAGCTATTAAAATCAGAATGAGAATTAAGGTAGAGGTCTAAAAACCATTATAAAACCAGTATAGCAGAAAGCCAGTGTTCTTTCTGCTATATTATGCTGCCTACCTTTAGTAGATGTTCACAGGACATTTATTAACTAGTACTTATGTATGCCTTACGATAAGTAAAACATCTAATCTCTAGTCACAACTAGAGGATACACATACATTCAGTGTAGAGTATTTTTTGTTTATTTGACTCAGTAGTTGAAAAGCATATCTATGAGGCATAATAATAAAATGATTATTTGTGAACCCCCTACCCAATGGAAGAACTAGAATATTGCTAATGCAGTTGCATCTGCCTATGTGTTCTTTCTCTATCTCATCTCGTGTCTCCCCCAAATTAGTAACTGCCTCCCTGAATTTTTGGTCTATTATTCCCCTGCCTATTTACAAAAATTAATAGGTTTTATTTTTTAGAAGTGTTTTATGTTTATTACAGTAATCACATGGAAAGCATAGAGAGTTCCCATATTATACCCTCTTTTCCCCATTTTTCACATATGGTACATTTCTTACAGTTCATATTGTAGAGTGTATAGTATGGTACATTTTTCACAGTTTATAAATGAATATTAATACATTTGTAGTCCATAATTTAAATTAGGGTTCAGTCTTTGTGTTGTATATTCTTTGAGTTTTGACATGTATGTAATGACATGTATCTACAGTTACAGGATCACACAGTATAATTTCACTGTCCTAAAAATTCACTGTGCTATTCCTATGCATCCCTCATTCCCTTCCAATGAACATCTGGCACTCACCAATCTTTTTACTGTTTCTATAGTTTTGCCTTCTCCCAAGTGTCACATATTTGGAATCATAATCGTGTGTAGCCTTTCCATATTGACTTTTTTCACTTAGCAATATGCAAAATTCTTTTGTGTCTTTTGGGCTTGACATCTTATTTTTTTATTGCTGAATAATGTGGTATAGTATGAATGTATCATTTTGTTTATACATTTACCTACTGAAGGACTTCATGCTTGCTTCTACCTTTTGACACTTATTTTAAAAAACTGTTACAAATTTTTGCATGTAGATTTTGTGTGGATGTAAGTTTTTTCAGCACATATGGGAAAATACTAAGTAACACAATTGCTCAGTCATATTGTAAGAGTATGTTTAGTTTTATAAGAAACTGCAACCTGTTTTTCAAAGTGGCTGTGCCATTTTGCATTTTATCAGCAATGATTCGTAGCTCCAATCGCTCCACTTTGCTGTAGTCAGTGCTTTGGATTTTAGCCATTCTAATATATGTGTAGTGGTATGTCATTCTTGTTTTAATTTGCATTTTCAAGTGAATATCTTTGTATATTCTTATTTTCCATTTACATTCCTTCTTTGGTGAGGATTTCATTCTGCTCATTTGTTTTGTTTTTATTTTATTTATTTATTTATTTATTTATTGAGTCAGGGTCTAACTCTGTCTGTCACCCAGGCTGGAGTACAGTGGCACAATCACAGCTTACTACAGCTTTGACCTCCTGGTCTCAGACTATCCTTCTGCCTCTCAGCCTCTTGAGTATCTAGGACTATAGGCATGTGCCACCACGCCCAGCCAAATTTTATTTTTTTGTAGAGATGAGGTCTCACTATGCTGTCTATACTGACATTTGTTCATGTATTTGTTGGATTGTTTAATTTTGGGGTTACATTTTAAGAGTTCTTCATCTAGGGCAGCTCCTTCGGGTCCCCTCCCACTGTGGTGCTTTTCTGTCCTCTTAATAAATCCTGCTTTCTTTAAAAAAAAAAGTTCTTCATATATTTTGGATGAAAGTCCTTTATCATTTATATATGTTGCTATATGTTGCAGATATTTTTCTCCCAGTCTGTATCTTGCCTTTTCATTCCTTGACAACGTCACTCACAAAGCAGAAGTATACATTTAATTACATCCAATTTATTAATTTCTCTTCCATGGATTATGCTCGTGGTAGTCTATCTAAAAATACATCTTCACAGTCAAGGCCTCCTAGAGTTTTGTTCTATTTCATTTTTTAGGAGTTTTATAGTTTTGTGTTTTCCATTTGGGTCTGTGGCCCACTTTGAGTAAATTTTTATAAAAAGTATACGGACTTTATCTAGATTGACTTTTTAACATGTGGATGCCTACTTGTTCCACCAACACTTGGGGAAAAGACCATTCTTTCTCTACTGAGTTATTTTTGATCTTTTGTCAGAATTCAGTCGACCGTATTTGTATGGGACTATTTCTGAGTACTCTATTCTGTATCATTGATCTATTTGTTCTTTTGCCAATACCATACTGTCTGGATTACTTTAACTTTCCAGTAAGTCTTAAAGTTGAGTAGTGTTAATCCTCCAACTTTGTTCTTTTTCTTTATCTTTTTTTTGTTTGTTTGTTTGTTTTGAATCCCCCAGGCTAGAGTATAGTAGCATGATCATGGCTACCAGAACCTCGACCTGCTGGGCTCAGGTGATCCTTCTGTCTCATCCTTCAAAGTAGCTGGAAATATAGACATGAGCCACCACACCAGACTTTTTTTTTTTTTTTTTCTTTTTCTGTTGTAGAAACAAGTTCTCACCAAGTTGCCCAGGCTGGTCTTGAACCCCTGAGCTCAAGCAATCCTCTCACCTCTGCTTCCCAAAGTGCTGAAATTATAGGCATGAGTCACTGTACCAGCTGTTCTTTTTTTTCATTGCTGTGGCTATTCTTGGTCTTTCCATTTAAACGTTTGTTATAAACTTTATAATAAGTTTGCTTATATCCGCAAAATACCTTGGTAGGGTTTTGATTGAAATTGTGTTGAAACTATACATCAAGTTGGAAAGAAACTTGACTATATGGACTCTTCCTATCTATGAACATGGACTATGTTGTCATTTATTTAAATCTTTGTTTTCTTTATCAAAATTTTGCACTTTGCTCTTTGTAGATCTTTATACCTAAGTATATCATTTACCTGCTGCTAATATAAATGGTATTGGTTTTTAATTTAAAATTCCAATTTTTCATCACTGATATATAGAAAACAATTGACTTTTGTATATTAACTTTGCACTCTGCAAGCCTGCTAGGGTCACTTATTAACTACAGTGATGTTTTGGTTATTCTTTTGGATTTTCCATATCAACAGTTATGCCATCTTCTAACAAAGACAGTTTTATTTTTCTCCTTCCTATCTGTATGCCTTTTATTTTCTTTCCTTGTCTTATTGCATTAGCTAGGACTTTCTGCAAGTTATCGGATAGAATTGGTAATAGAAGACATCCTTACCTTGCTCCCAATCTTAGTAGGAAAGGGTTTTGTTTTTTGCCATTACCTGTGATGTTAACTGTAGGATTTATTTTGGTAACATGTTCTTTATCAAGTTGAGGAAGTGATCCTTTATTCCTAGGTTCCTGAGTGTTTTTATCATGCTGTTGAATTTTGACTAGAACTTTTTCTATATTTGTTGATAAGATAATTTGATTTTTCTTCTTTAGCCTGTTGATCAACTGACTTTCAAAAGTTGAACTATCTGAAATAAATCCCATTTGGTTGTTGTATATAATTCTTTATATATATTGCTTGATTCAGTTTGGTAACATTTTGCTGTTAATTTTTGCATGTGTGCTCATGAGAGATAATGGTCTCTAGTTTTCCTTTCTTTAATGTTTTTATTTGATGTTTTGTTAAGAGAGTGCTGGTCTCAATGAGTTAGGAGGTATTCCTTCCACTCCTGTGTTCTCAAAGATATTATGGAAAATTTGTATAATTTCCTCCTCAAACGTTTGATAATATTTATTGATGAATCCATCTGGACCTGGTACTTTCTGCTTTGGAATTTTTGATTAAATTTTTTAAATAGATGTAGACCTAATTAGGTTATCTATTTCTTCTTGTGTGATCATTGGTGGGTTGTATCTTTTAAGGAACTGGTCTGTTTCATCTAGGTTATTAAATTTATGGCTATAGAGTTTATAATATTTCTTTGTTATTCTTTTTCATGCCCATGGGATCAGTAATCACGACCCCTCTTCCTTTCTAATATAGTTAATTTGTTCCCCTTTCTAAAATCAATCCTGGTTAGAGATACATCGTGTTGACCTTTTTAAAAAATTGGCTTTTAATTTTGTTGTTTTTTCTTTATTGATGTTCTGTTTTTAATGTCATTGTGTTCTGCTCTAACTTTATTTCCTTCTTTTGCTTTTTGCTTCAGATTTAGTTTGATTCCATTCTTTCCTCTTTTAGCATATCAATTTTACTTATTTTAAAGCTTTTCTTGGTAGTTGCCCTAGAATGTACAATGCATCCTTTTTTTTTTAAGTATAGTGCTCCCCTCCTCCCTCCTCTCTCCCCTCCCCACTGCCTACTGTTTAATACAAAAATCATGTGTTGTAACACTTCTCTTTTAATACATCTGCTCTCCTAAGGATCTGCTGTACCATCTGTTATATATCAAATTTTCTCCTTCTCCAGCTTCCTCTGACAACCCAGTAAGGAGGGTATGGATTAGTACTGACCTTTTTAAAATCATTATGTAGATTGCCCTAAACTTGTATTTCTACTCTTTTAGTGGAATCCTCTGAAATTTTGCTCTGTATAAAGTCTGAAGTTAATAAGTATCTCAGTCTCTCCTGAACAACAGCAAAAAAAGAACCTTATATACCAGCAATCCCCAACACTTTTGGAATCAGGGACCAATTTTATGGAAGATAGTTTTTCCCTGGATGGTGAGGGGGGTGGTGGGAATCATCAGGCCTTAGGTTCTCATAAGGAGTATGCAACCTAGATCCATTGCTTGCACAGTTCTTGATAGGGTTTGCATTTATATGAGAATCTAATGCTGCGGCTGATCTGACAGCATACAACCTCTCCTTGCCCGCTGTTCACCTCCTGCTTTGTGGCCCCAGTTCCTAACAGACCATGGACCGGTACTGATCTGCGACCCGGAGGCTGGAGACCCCTGTTGTACGCATTAGTGCCCATCAAGTCTCTGCCTAGTTACATGCTGTTGTACTCTATTGTATTTTTATTACATCACAAATTACACTTTTTAATTTTATTCAGACAGTGTTTAGTTTTGTATACAATTTATTATTTTAATTGTTTTCTATACCTTCTTGCATGTCAGACTATTTTGAGCAATCATTTTTTTTTTCTTTCTGAAATACATTCTTAGAAATTTCTGACCATTGCTTTGTTACACACTGGCCAGGCCAACTGTTCATTTAGTATGACCACCCCATGTTTTCTTAGCTTTGGCCACTTCTTCTACTTTGGGGAGGTGGATCAATTGCGCTCGCTTGCTGTCTCTCTCTCTCTCTCTCTCTCTCTACTTTACTTTCTAAATAAACTATATTTTTTAATGTAAAAAAAAAAAAGAAATTTTCTCCTGTGAAAACGTCTTGATGATTAGCACTCAGTTTCTGTTTATCTTTATTTCTTACTCCTTGTAAAATAATTTCTTTTGAATAAACAATTCTAAGTTAACCATTATTTTCTGTCATTGTGTGATAGTGGATTACATTTTGTGATCTTGCATTTAGATCATTCTTCAGCATGAGTTTATATTTGCTTAAGTAAGAATGTGAGGATTTGAATTAAGGATGTTGTCCTTCCTATTGGGAAGTCTGTTTTCAGGCTAATTGAAGTTATTTTATAGATCACTTGACTTTTCTCTCTGGTTACTTTTAACGACTTCTCCTTAAGTATCATGAAGTTTTACTATAGAGTATTATCTGTGTGTTTCTTCTTTAGGTTACAGTATGCTTTTTGAATCTATAGATTTTTGTCCTTTTATCAATTCTGGAAAATTCTCAGGTATTATCTCTTAAAATACTTTTAAAATACTTTCTTTTCTTTTTGCTGGGACCTGATTGGAATAGATATCTTATTATTCTCCAAGTCTCCTAACTTCTTTTACATTTTTCATTTCCTTATTCTTAGTAATGTATTTTAGATACTTTTAGGCAGTGTCTTCTAATTCACTGTCACCAGTTTCTATCTGCTGTATTTAACTTGTTGGTTTTTTTTAACAGTTATACTTATTCTTTATATAGAAGTTTCATTTGGTTATTTTTCAGATACTCTTGTTCATTTTGTATCATGTCTTATTACTTGCTTATTTTGGGTATTTCTTTCTTTCAACATCTGATTTATAGATTATAACTGTTAATTTCAATATTTAAAGTTGGTTCAGTGTTTCACTTATAATGAGCTGTGTACTAGGTTATTTTTCGTTGTATCTCATAGTTGCTTATTCTTAATTTGTGAGACTCTTGAGGAACTGAATTGACCAGCTTTCCTTTCTGATAGACTTATTTAATTCTGACAGACTATGCTGTATGTTGGATGATTTAATATTTCTCAAGGATCCCTGACTTAAAATAAGAGATTCAGACTTTGCACCCAAACTCTGCTGACTAAAGGCTTACTCTCAGCATCACAGCACTTGTAGATTGACATCTACCCTCTGGATAAACCACCTTTCACATTCAGAGTTCCCCTCTGAGTTTCCAGTCCTTTTTCTTTCTTTTTTAATTGTGTGATATAAGTAGATGTTTTGAAAATATTTGTTGAAGTCAAAAATAAAAATAGTGGTAGAATAAACTATAATGTAAAAAGTCAGTAACTGAAAGTCATTGAGCATTTAATAAAACAAGCTTACATTATCCTTTTCATTTTTTTACGTTTTTAGTAATGAAACCATCATTTTAACAAAATTTCATTAGCTCAATAGATACATGTATAACCAAAGACAAATGAATCCAAAATAATTATATGTTCCAAAGTAATCTTATATTTATTTCATTACTTTATTTTTGCTCTGCAGAACAGAACACTAAGGAATTTAAGATTATATAAAACTGAATGTCCTTTTCCCCTCATATGCTATGAAGTAAGCAAGATTATTCCCTTTTTGTACAATATGCATCTTATATTTTTCATTCCAGGAAGCTAATACAATATATGCATATTTTAATTGAATGATTTTGAGTGGTTTCTTTTTTGAGTAAAAGAACAGTGAAATATCTGCTTTCTCATGAAAATCTGCAAATATACTAAATTAGGAAGTGATCTGAAATGCAGATTTACTGAGTCAAAACTTCACAAATGTATTCTGTTTTGAATTCAGTCTGTATTTTAATCTATTTTTCTCCTCTCAATTCTACTTTCCAATTATCTAAATTATGATTCTTTATTTGTACCTTTTATATCTCTTACAGTTCCATTAAGTATTATTTTAAAAGCAGTAGTTTGTTGTTAGTTTTGTTTGTTTGTTTGGGTTGTTTTTAGATTTGGGGGATACAAGTGCATGTTTGTTACATGGACATATTGTGTACTGGTGGGGATTGGTTTTAGGGGACTCATTCCCCAGATGGTGTACATTATACCCCAATAGGTGACTTCTGAACTCTAACCCCCAGTGTTGCCTCCCTCATTTTAGTGTCCCCAGTGTCTCTTATTTACATCTTTGTGACCTCTTAGCTCCCAAATATAAGTAAGAACATGCAGTATTTTGTTTTCTGTTTTTGAGTTACTTCACTTAGGATGATGTTCTCCAGCTCCACTTATGTTGCTGCAAAGGACATGATTTTATTCTTTTTTATGGCTGCATAGTATTCCATGGTGTATATATACCACATTTTTCTTTTTTTTTCTTTTTTTTTTTGAGTCATAGTCTCCCTCTGTTGCCCAGGCTGGAGTGCAGTGGCACACTCAGGGCCACCGCAGCCTTGACCTGCTGGGCTCAGGTGATCCTTCCATCTCAGCCTTCTAAGCAACTGGTACTACAGGTACACACTACTATGCCCAGATAAATTTTTGGTTTATTGTAGTGACGAGGTCTCACCAAGTTGCCCAGGCTGGTCACGAATGTACCACATTCTTTTAATCCAGTCGATCATTAATGGACACTTAGGTTGCTCCCATGACTTTGCCGTCATGAATAGTGCTGCAGTGAACATAGGAGTACAGTATCTTTTTTATGTAATGCTTTTTCTTTCTATTGGGTAGATACCTGGTAGTGAGATTGCCTGGCTAAAAGGTAGTTCTGTTTTTAGTTCCCTGAACAACCTCCACACTGTTTTTCATAGATGTTGAATTAGTTGCAATCCCACCTTTTCTCTGCATCCATACCAACATCTGTTTTCTTTGACTTTTTAATAATAGCTATTCTGACTGTATAAGATTATATGTCATTGTGGTTTTGATTTGTATTTCTCTGATGATTAGTGATGCTGACCATTTTTTCATGTTTATTGCCTTTCTCTGTGTCTCCTTTTGAGAAATGTTTATTTCTGCTGACTTTTTGATGGGATTCTTTCTTTTGTGTTGAGTTTTTGAGTTTCTTGTAGATTCTGGATATTAGTCCTTTGTCTAAGATAAAATTTGCAATATTTTTTCCCATTTCATAGGTTTTCTGCTTGTTTTGTTTATTATTATTTTATTTTTATTTTTTGCTGTGGAGAAGCTTTTTAGTTTAAGTCCCATTTGTCTATTTTTGTTTTTGTTACCTTTGCTTTTGGGATCTTCATTGTAAATTCTTTGTCTAGGCTGATGTCCAGAAGAGTTTTGATTTTCTTCTAAGATTTTAATAATCTCAGGTCTTATGTTTAAGTCTTTAATCCATCTTGAGTTAATTTTTGTATATAGTGAGAGGTAGGGGTTCAGTTTAATCTTTTGCACATGGCTAGCTAATTTTCTCCAGCACCATTTATTGAATAGGGTGTCCTACCCTCATTATTTATTTTTGTCAGCTGTGTTGAAGATCAGTTGGTTGTAGTATGTTGCTTTATTTCTGACTTCTCTATTCTGTTCCATTGATCTGTCTGTTTATTCTTGTATCAGTATCACACAGTTTTAGTTACTATAGCCTTGCAATATGATTTGAAATCAGGCAATGTGATGCTTCTGCTTTTGTTCTTTTTACTTAGAATTGCTTTACTTATTCAGGCTCTCTTCTGGTTTCATATAAACATTAGGATTGTTTTTCTTGTTTGCGAAAAATGATGGTATTTTGATAGGGATTGTGTTGAATCTGTAGATTGCTTTGGGCAGTATGATCTTTTTTAATGATATTGATTCTTCTGATCCACAGGCATGAGTTGTTCTTCCATTTGATTCTGTTGTCTACAATATCTTTCATTAGTGTTCTGTAATTCTCCTTGTAGAGAAATCATTCACCTCTGTGGTTAAATGTATTCCTATGTATTTTTTTTTTTTTAGGGAGGAGGTAGCTGTCGTAAATGAGATTGAGCTCTCTTCATTTGGTTCTTGACTTGAATGTTACTGCTGTATAGCAATGCTACTGATTTTTTGGATGTTGGATTTTGTATTCTGAAACTTTACTGAAGTTGTTTATTAGGTCTAGGGGTTTCTTAGAGGAGTATGTAGGGTTTTCTAGAGATACAATCATTTAGATTCCTTTTCTGCATGTGTTGAAGTGATTATATAGTTTTTGTTTTAAATCACATTTGTATTGATTTGTGGTTATTGAACCATCCTTGCATCCCTAGAATAAAATCCACTTGCTCATGAAGGGTTGACTATCTTTTTGATGTACTGTTGCCTCTGATTGAAAGCAGTAGTTTTAATTAAGGCAAAGTGGAGCAGAGTTTAACATCCAGGTCTTATTTTGTTATAAAAACTGTTATATATGATGGGATGTAGTAGAACAAAAGGTTATGTGACTTCAAGTATGCTGCTGTATGCTTTTTTAATTCCTACAACGGTTTAGACTTATTTTTCCTCCTTTGATATATTTTTGTATATCAAAGTAAGTATAAATGACATAGAGTATGTAGTATTCTTCTTTCTATTGCATCTCCCTTTACAAAGAAAGTAGTAAAAATGGTACCTTGATATATAACTGCCAGGCTTTTGTTAGTATACAAGACAGTTGAAGAAGGGAAAATTAGGTTTGTATTGGGTTAATAACAGTAGAAACACTGGAACATTCTGGAAGAAGGACTATTAAGCTCAAGGCATTGTTCTTTATGTATAGAGGGTAAATATATTCTTCTTATTCATGAGATAGAAAGCATCTGTGGATTTTCTCTACTCTGTTTTATTGTTGTTGATGTTGTTAGTCCATCTGTAATAGTGATGGGTGGATTTAATCCTATCCTTACCTTATTTATGAAAATAAACACTTAAGAAAAATACTTTCTCTGTGTGAGGGTTCTTTGTTAAAGGTCTTAGTTTCCTCAACTGTGTACCCCTACTAAGTGGGAGTGTATTGGGATATTTTAGAGAAATGTATCCATTTTTTTACTTAGGTTGAATCTTTTGGGTAAAGTATACTCTACCCAGAGTGTAAAAATTAATATGACTAATTAATTTTGAGAAAATGAAGTATATTTGCATACTCAAGTTCAAATATTTTTTTGTATTAATTTATAGACTTTGTTTTTGATAGTCTTCTGTATCTTCACTCATCAGGACATAAGTAAATATTTAGGGTTAAAGAAGTGGTGAGTACATGAGTCCTAGAAAAGAATACAGTTAAAGAGATATATAGATAACAAAGGTAGATTGATGACATTAGAGAAACATTATAAGCTTTGAGTTATAATGGCAGTTTATTGTTCTCATTAATAGCTCCTACTCTCAGTGATCCTGATACAATTAAGTTATAATGGATCCCTTTTGTGAACATAATGTAATATTATTTCCATCTAGGAAGCATGTTTAATATAGTAAAAAAAAGTTTTTTTTTAAATTGGTGTAAGATCAGTGTTAATTGGAGGAATAGAAGGACTGCAGAGGAGTAAATAAGTCATATGATTTGAGAATTCTTGTCTAGAAGATTCTTGATTAGATTGAAGGCCATGGAAGAAAGAAAAGTATAATTGGCCATTAAATATTTTGTAAAGACCTTTTTGCTGACCATAAAAAAAGCAAAGACATGATTTTTTTTTTTTAGTACCTAATTTTTTTCTTTATTGAAATTCCTGTTGTTTTTAATTGGAAAAGCTTCATCATTTTATTTGATACTGAAATCTAAAATTAAATGTAGACTAGGCATTTAAAGCTTACAGAATAGTTGAGATCTCTAACCTATTTTAGTATTAAAAATAAAGACAAAAATAAATAAGAGACTCTCCAGTCACTATTATTTAGTCTGTAGTGTAAAAACTGATCAAGTAAAAATAGTATTACTAATAAAGCACTGTACCAAGTCTTTTATATGTACTTCATTTAATTTATATAAAAACCCTGTTTGGTGTCTGCTCTTATTATTTCTGTTGTTTTATGAAGAAGTAGATAAAGAGGAATAAACCCAGGTCTATCTGACACCCCACTCCCTCCCACAAGAGCTGGAGATGATAACCACTTTGAGTTCCTTTATAAGTATAGAGTCAGCTACCACACTGTATACATTGTTGCTTTGCAAAAGTCAATATAATAATGGCCAGAATGGAAATCTGGCCAGTTTCTTTTACTTTTTTCTTTTCTCGTGTATTTCATAACTTTCAATAAATGTATATAGCTTTTCATAGTTTCCTTGATGTTTGCTGGTAGTCAATTCACTTTGTTGGCTAGAACAAAGCCTTTTATTTTATTTATTTTTTACTTGATTTTATATTATTTTAGAGTTGTGGGGTACAAGTGAGGATTTGCTGCATAAGTAGGCTGCATGCAGGTGAAATTTGGGCTTCTAGCTGTCCCTCTCCTCTTAGTAGTGGACCGGTACCCATTATGTTGCCACTCACCTCCCTCCCTTCTCCCTTCCTCCCTCCCCTAGTAATGCCTAGGGTCTTCCAATCCCACCCTTGTACTAGTGTGACTAGTTAGAACAAAGCCTTTTAAAACCTAAATTCGAAGTCTAAGCTCATTATGGGTCGATTGATTTAACTGCATTTTCTGGTCAGAGTCTCTCTACACATAGTCTGTTCCGACTGATCATAAGCGAAATTAGTCATGTCTCAAGAGAATCAGCACATGTTTGTGACACCACTAGAGCTAGTGTATTGTGGTAACTGTTTTTAGAATTATGTCTTGATCTGAAAAAACTGTACTTACTGTGTTGACCTCAAGAAACGTGTCTATTTTTGTGGATTTTCTGTGGTAGTGTTTTTCTGTTGTATATGGCTTTCAAATTCAGCACTATTAAGAGACTAGTCTTAGTTTTTCTTTAGGAAGTTAACATGTAGGAAGTTTTAGTCAAAAGTAACTGCTATAGTACAAACCACAGATAAATAGGGGGAAAAGTCATTTCAAAAGACTAAAGCAGACATGCCTAAGAGGGTACTATTGATTAGACATGCTTTTGAAAATCTAATTTTCTACTTTCTAGGGCAAATTTTCTTAGGTTTTAAAATGTACTTCATATCTTTTTCTTGCCCCTCTCCTCTCTCTGTTTTCTGATACAGATGGGTTTTGTTGGCTAGAACAAAGCCTTTTATTTTATTTATTTTTTATTTGATTTTATATTATTTTAGAGTTGTGGGGTACAAGTGAGGATGTCGCCTTTGTTGTCACCTTTGTTTGTCACCTTTGCTAGAAGAAATTCTTTCATCATGACCATTAGGATATATTTGAGCTCATCTGATTTGGAGTGGATAGTTAAAACTACCACTTTCTTTGTAAACTCACTACAAGATCATTTAGATTTTAGATGTTATTGTTGATGTTAGCAAATCACATTATGTTTTAAAGTATTTTCTGTATTAAAAAAACAATTTCTGTGTACTAAATAAATTGAATCTATATGAAGGAGTTCATAAGATAAACCTTACCTTGTCAACTAGTAGATGTAGTGATGAAACTCATTTATGTGTATTTCACTTTGATATATAAATCTCTTGGATTTTCAGCATTGAGTGGGGAAAGAAATCCTGATTACAGTTCTCTTTTCCCATTTTAATTTATCTTTTTTTCTTTTTTTTTTTTTCTTTTTGCTATTTTTTTTTTCAACTATCAGTGGAATTATTGTCTTCCTGTCTCCATATTCAGGTAGTGTCAGTGGCTGAGTATCACCGCAGGATCGATGCTCTAAATACTGAAGAACTGCGCACACTCTGCAGACGTCTCCAGGTGCCCCCTTCAGTAGTTTAATCCCCTTCAGAGATTGAATATTCCATTTTTAGTGTCCTTTATCAGGGCAAATCTTAAATTTTTAAGGATTTGTTTTGACTGCAACACTAAACCCATCTGAAAATTCCTTTTTGATTTAAAAATTGCAGTATTGCTTGAAGAGCTGTAGGATTATCTTTTCTGTCATCTTTGCATTTGAAAAGTATTCTGAAGAATTTTCTGTCACTTCAGAACTCTTCTCAATACTGTGTGGTTCTTTGAGTGATGAGGAGTTTTCATTTAATTTTAACATTGGAAGAATGTCTTTGGTTTTGAGATTGAATCTTTATTAAACAGAATCTGAAAGTTGTGGTACTATGGGAAAATTTTTAAAAATTTTAATGGATAGTAATGCTTAAATATTTTCTTTAAAGCTATTTCAGGTATATAAATCCCAAATCTAATGTCTTAATGGGATGAATTGTTTTGTTCTTGAGGCATTCCTGGTTTGCATTTGAAATACTTCCAAATAGTGTTAGTTTAGATTAGGCACCAAAACTAAATAAATTATTTAAAATTGTATGAAATAATCTATGTGATTTCTTAGAAACAAAAAACATGATTCAATTAAAAACTCACTTCAGTTTTGTCTGTTTGTGTTTCCTTCTATTTTAATAAGATATGCTTTTATGGCTTTTCCAGACCTACTGAATTTTTTCTTTTCTTTCAATGATTCTAATGCTGCCTTGGATTTCTTTCTTTTTTATTTTTTTTAACCTTTCACATCATCAAAATTAGGGTAAAACATGATGATGATGTGAAAGAATTAATATTTAGCTTCTCATCAAAATCAATACAGTTCTTGTACATGTATTGGTTGCAAATATATGCCATTCAGGTTTGGTAAGAAATCTGTTAAAGGAACAAATGATTTAGCAAGATTTCATTTCACAGTCACCGAGCATTGCTGCGTTTTAGTTATCTGCTCCAATAGAATTCTGCATATTTTCCAATTTAAAAGATTCATCAATAATAGTTATGTTTCATGTTTTTTATTTTCTAATGTTATTGTGTTTTATATATTAATCTATACATTTTATATAAAAAGTAATCACCAACTGAACAGATTGTATGTAGTAAGCTTTTTTTACTTAGTCAACATTTTTATGACTTTAAGAATATCAGTGAGATTATTTTCATCAAACAAAAGCATATATTGTTTTTAATGCATCCGATTGATGTAATTTTAAAAGTTGATTTGTGAACAAACTAACTAAGATTTGTTGCTTGGTCCAACTATATTAAAAACAATTCAGTGTTTAGAAAGTAAAAAAGAAAATGAAAGAATTTTTTTAAAACAACGGTAAACCTTTTCATTGAAATAAGTAAACACACACACATGCCCCCTCCAATGAATAAAAAAAATCATAGTTTTAATTCCAATTTTCTTTATGTTAAAATTTTGGCACCCAGGAAGTTTTCATAGTTATTTTTGACAAATTTTGTTTTTAGCATGAAAAAGCTAATCATTTATATTTTAAATAGTGCAACTAAAAGCAAACTAGCTAGCTGACTTTTGCTCTTTAAAGGCTAAATTAAAGTTTTTACATGTAGCTACCTCCTTTTACACAAAACATGGGGGTTTATTGTTCACTGCTTATGTAATGGATGAGAAAATGTCTGCTTATTGTTATAAAACCATTTTCCGCATTGGATGCACCATTTATAGTAGATGAGGCATCTTTGCCATATAAAATCTTAATTTAAAGCTTTATTCACCTTATCTAAGGTTTAAAACTTTACCTCAAAAAGCTGAAATTTGTGAAATCATGTTACAATTTTATATTAAGTTGCTGCTGCTGTTGACTTTTTTAGATTACTACAAGGGAAGACTTAAATTCAAAGCAGGTTGCTCCTGTGAAAGCCGACCTGGATTCTGAATCTTTTCGACCAAACTTAAGTGATCCCAGTGAACTTTTACTTCCAGATCAAATTGAAAAGGTATGACATGCCCACACGTGCACTTTTCTGAGTGTGGTTATGTACCCATGAGAGTAAACAGCCTTGTTTCAGTTGTTTCTGAAGCAGCAGGGTTACTGCTACTACTGTTCCACTTCAAAGAAAAGAAAAAGTGATCAAAATATCACAACTAGTGTTAATAGAAGGTATTAGGAGATTTAGGTAAGCAGACATTAAAAAAAGTAATTATAACAATTAGGTGAGATACTATAATAGCCAGTATTTGTTTTATTCTTGTGTGCTAGCTATTGCTCTATGTATATTATCTCATATAGTTATTAAAACAGCTGTGGGAGTTGGACACTCTTATTGTGCACATTTTTTAATAAGTGAAAACATTGGGAGCATAGAGAGATAAGTAACTTGTTCAAGTTTACACAGCTACAAAGTATCAAAGCTTGATTTCTAACTCTGATAGTCTTTCTTCAGAGTCCATTATTTGAGAAATATTTTAATAATCTAATAGTTCATCTAGTATTTTTATTAATTTCTGCAAAAGGCATAAGTAATCCATGTTTCTTGTTTCTGTTATAATCTGGGTCAGACTTGGCATGATTCTTTTTTTTCCTAATGGACAAGTAATATTTTATGCTGAGAAATGTGTAATACTTTTCAAGCATTTCGGTATCTTTGAGAATGATAAATTATTCTGTTAATTTATTTTTGTAGCCTACTTTTTTTATAAGTACAATTAAATGGGCATTAGTATGATATATATTGAACAATAAGCTATCAAGTAAATGCTAACATTTTGTTTTTCAAAGCTTACCAAGCATCTTCCACCAAGAACAATTGGTTATCCATGGACTCTTGTTTATGGTACCGGAAAGCATGGCACAAGCTTGAAGACCCTTTATCGAACAATGACAGGTTTAGATACCCCAGTGCTGATGGTGATTAAAGACAGTGATGGGCAGGTATGGAAAACGAACTGCATAGACTCTTTATGTTTTGAAAAAATTACAGTAACAGTAACTTTTAGCATACTCCTTTGACAAAAATTATTTCATTAGGACATTTTGTTGTTTAATTGATAATTTGGGGGTTCTTTTAACATGTTAGGCAGTGCTGAATGTTACAGAGATTAGATATGAGTATGAATAATTAAGAGTTCCTGCCTTCAAAGAGATTGTAGTGTGGTAGAACATGTCTCTGATGCTTAACAAAATACACTAAATGTAGCACAAACCCAGAAAGAATGAATAAGAGTTTAGAATAAGAGTTGCTCATATCTGTCTGGGGGAGATAAGAATGAGGATCATGGAAAGGGTGGAAACTGACTGTCTTGAAGTATGGGTAAAGTTTTGCTAAAGATAATTGTGTGAAGGTGATAGCAAGAACAGAACCACAGATAAGGGAGAGAAGCGTTTTGTTGCTGAAATGGTAAGTTCAGATCACTTACCAGCATTGGCAAGTAATGAGAGGGTGAGATATGAGATAGCAATATTAACTAAAACAAAACAAAGCACTAGTACAACTAACACCTTTAGTGTGTTTATAATGTGCTTGGCACTTAATTAATCATTTTATATGCATAATGTTATTGAGTCATCAGAGCCCTATGAGATCGATACTGATGAATTAACCATGACTTAACAAGGTTTATCAGCTTGCCCAAGGTTACATACCCAAGAAAAGGTATTTGCACCAGTGAAGATGAATGAACTTTACTATATGAATAGACAAGTGTTACAAATATGATATTGAATTAAAAATCACACACTAAAGAGTAACTTTCTTATGATTTCATTTACAGAAAATTTATAAATGACCAAAACAAATCTATGATATCAGGATAGTGCCTTCCTTTAGGGAGGTGGGGCCATAGAGTAGAGGTGGCAAAAGAATCACTTCTGGAGTCCTAATCAAGTCTTGTTTCTTGGTCAGAATGACTCATGGGACTATGCTTTGTGATAATTCTAAATTGAGCTATACATTTATATTTTGTATCTTTTCTATAATATATATGAAATAGCCTTTCAATAAGGAAATCTTTTAAAAATTAAGGCTATAGAGATACAATTGCAGGAGATACAGTAACTGTAGAGATCATCTGTCAAACTCTCTGCACACCTGTGATGTGGAAACTTAGACCTAGAGAATTGAATGGCTGATTAGCTCTCTTATTTATTCATTCTCTCATTAGGCCATCTTCTGTGTATCTTGTACTGTGCAACACCTTTGGGTTGAAGAGCAGAATAATTCAGACCCAACACAAGCTCTCTGGAGTTTGCTGTCTGATGATAAAGAAAACAAATAACATACTTTTTAAAAGGAATATAATGTCTACTTATAGATGAAGGATTTTTGTTTTTCTAAACACTATAATCTCACAGCAGCAGGTTATCCTTTTAGTACATTCATTGTACATATAAATTCTCCTGAAATGTGTTAACCACTTTTTAACATTGTCTGTTTAATGACTATTATAATCATTAAGAAAATTTCAAAACTAGGGAAAATCTTTTTTTCCCCATTGAGAAACTGATACTTTGTATTTGACAATAATGTGAATTATTTAGCAACTGATCATTTTTCCGTTTTTAAGTACAAGTAGATACAGCTATTTCTGAAAAGACAAAAAACAGATTTCTGCTTTTACATTTTATATAAACATATATGATGGGATAGTGCTTATTGAAACAAATTAACAATCATGTCATTGAACATGCCTTTTTATTTTAATTCTTAGGTTTTTGGTGCATTAGCATCTGAGCCATTTAAAGTGAGTGATGGCTTTTATGGTACTGGAGAGACCTTTGTTTTTACATTCTCTCCAGAGTTTGAGGTAAGGACAACTATTCCAATATTCTGTTTATAAAGAGATGGCATAAATGAAAAAAACATATACTTTGGAGTCATGCACACTTGCACTTGACTTCTATCTCTGCCTTTTACTAACTGATAACTTGGCTTTTCTTTTACTGTTTTCAGTTTCAACTTTTCTGTAGATGGAATGGGGGATTATAAAATGTCACAGGGTTGTTTTAAAATTAAATGAGAATTGAATTGTATATATATGCAACACTTGACATGGCACTGGATGCAAATCATGGACTCAAGGATATATATTATAAGTACTGTTCTGCTTATGAATTGTCATTTTAAAATTTCTAGAATTTCTATTACTTATTTTTAGTAACTAAGTTTAATAATAGTCTCGGAAATTTAAGAAAATAAATTATTTTAATTTAAATCAAAAGTAATTAACTGATTTCTTTTTCTTTAACCCATGTAGCTATCTTTACTTTGGATTGACTAATTTAAATTGAGTACATTCTAATACCAATAAGGTCTAAAATGTAAAGGTAAATGAATTTTAGTGAATATGTCACTCTTCTTAAAATAGTACAATTCCAGCATTTCAGATGCATTGAAGTTTGGCATTTCAGACGTTCCCTAAGGGATAAGATTATATTTTAATCTTGAGAAAAGGAATTAACACTATTGGTTTAAAAAAATAAAAAAGAGTGGTCTTTAGGGGCAGTTTCTATAATGAACACAAAGGGAAGAGTTTGGTTATACAGTAGAAGTTCTCTTAACAAACTTGTATTTAAGTAGCTTATCATGTTAACCAGTGCTTTCCATTCCTTCCATAAAAGATATCAACTGATAACTGTAGATAATTGAAAGCTCATCATTGTTAAATTTTTCTGAGCTTCAGTTGTACTTATTCTTAAACCTTTCTGTGCTGTAGCTACCTGGTAACTATAATAATGTAATTAAATGTTATATATCGATGAAAATATGAGCTTTTAAATAAATTTTCATTGAAAACTGTAATGAATACTTTTGAAAAACTTGAAAATGTTAAGGTGCTAGAAATTACTGTTACAATAGGTTTAGTTAAAACATTCATGAAAGGTTAGAAAAAATATTTAAGAATATTAATGTTTAGGTTGTTCTCAGATCGCATATGTTTTTAAGTTCTCACAAGTTGTTTAAAGAAATTGAAACTGAAAATCATAAATGCCTATTATGGGCATGGTTTATAAATGAATGATGACCATTAAATTTATACCAAAAGAAAATACCTTGACCCTATATCAAAATAGTAAAGTTTCATCACAAATTAATACACAATTGTGTTTACTGTTAAAATAAAAGTTAATGGCTTATCAGTTTTTGTTAAACTGATTAACTACTTTCTTCAACTTTTTCCATTAACCATCCAACTCTCAGTACTATAGAATCAGAAGACAGACATATTATGAATAGTTAACAAGATCTGAGAAACTGGAATTGAAGGTGGTGTTATAGTAGAGCATGCGTTTTCAAATTTAGTCATACAAACATTGAAACCCAAACTACCAGACCCTTCCGTGCTAAGCTTTTTGTGTTGTTCATATTACTATCCATCTAGGCTCTGTTAACTCTTTTGTGATTTAGAGAACTAATTCTGTATGGAAACCATTTTCATTTATATATTTAAGACTTTTTTTCATTTATATAGGTCTTTAAGTGGACAGGAGATAATATGTTTTTTATCAAAGGAGACATGGATTCACTAGCTTTTGGTGGTGGAGGGTAAGTCTCTTGAACATTTCATCATGAGATTTTTAAAGAAACTTGAAAAATGTATTTGGTTTATTTATAAAATCAGTTCTCTTTAGAAAGTTTTGAAATTAAAATTCAAATTTGTATATTATAAAAAAGTATAATATATATGCAAGAAGGTACTCAGGTGTAGTATTTGAAAGTATTTGTTTCTTCATTTAAAAATGTTGTTTAGTTGATTCACTTTTGATTAAAACCTATCTTTTTCTTTAGAGTACAGTGGCTCTTTGATGTTTAAAAAGGAAATATCCAGGTACTTTGAACATATCAGATTTTCAAGTAACCATGATGAAATGATTTCCCCAATGTGTAGAACAGGTTCAATTGTTTCAGTGTTATTCTACTCTGGAGACCATTTGGATTGATATTTTAGAAAATAGTGGAAATTGATTTTCTTCCAAAAATTTTAATTATCCCTCAAGTTTTCAGGGGTTTTTTTTAAATTGTTTGTTTTGTTTTTAACACTATGAATCAGTCAATAACTTGATTATTTTGGCATTCTAAGCATGATCTGAAACTTTGCTTTATTTTGGTATCTCAACCTCATTTAGTCTTTACAATGTTTGGAGGTAGCATGTACTGCTATCTCCCAGTCTGTTCTTCTCAAATAGTGCTTAGCAAGCATCCGTTCTTTCCTTTGATATTTCTTTCTTTCCTTAAGTATTAAACATAGGTATGCTAAATAATTTTCAGACTAGTAAATATGTTAAATTATTTGTATCCCTCAGCTGAGGATATATAATGATAATTTATTCAGATGCAGAATCTTTTTAGCCTTCAAGAATACTCATCGTCCCAGGTGATTCCAACAGATTTTCTTAAAACTTCTCTATAAATAGGTGTTTGGAGGAGATGATTTCAGTGATTAAAAACGATTATGGTTATTATACCTTTCTCTGTTATTTTTAGTTGGACTCAGCACCTTTTTCTGGGAGTGGTGTCATTCAGCCCTCCCCCAAATGATACTCTTATGTGTGATTCTGTTAGCTCTCCAAGAAGGCCTCACAGACAAGTGGTTTATAATTTTGAGCAGTTGGCCAGACACAGTAGCTCATGCCTAATAATCCCAGCACTTTGGGAGTCCAGGGTGGGAGGATCGTTTGAGCCCAGGAGTTTGAGACCTGCCTTGGCAACATAGCGAGACCTTGTCTCTAAAAGAAAAAAAAATTTATTTAGCCAGGCATGGTGGTGTGTGTCTGTAGTTCCAGCTACTTGGGAGGCTGAGGCGAAAGAATCTTTAGAGCCCAGCAATTTGAGGCTGCAGTGAGCTATCATCACGCCACTGCCTAGGCAACAGAGTAAGACCCTGTCTCTAAAATCATCACAGTAGTAATTTCAAAGTTATTGTGGGTTCTCTGAATCTTTGAAAATAGCATAATGCCATTAAATGGCTACTGTACCTAGATTTCTATTGTATGGTATGATTCCACAAAGCTAAACTAACCATTGGGTCATTTAGTAGCAAATTAAGGTGAGTTTCCAGTCTTTGAAGAAGAGTACAGGTTCAGAAAACAGAAGCTATAGAGATTTTAAGCACAAGGCCCACTAAAGGCAAAATCATGATGTGATATCTCTGGAGTCAAATAGACCTGATTCAGATACCACCTTCAACATGTGCTACTATGTGTAACCTTTATCAAATTTCCTAACAAGTCTTAGAGATAGCCTACCTTTACATGGAAATTGTAAGAAATTCACAAAGATATAATCTCTGTACAAATTCTAGTATACATAGTAGGTTCTCAACAAGTGATAACCACCTTTACTCATTTCCTTCCATCCAACATCATCTGTTCCCTTCTGACAGCACAGAAAGAGTCCAGCCTCCAGTGTTATAGGATGTATGAATTACATGATATTAATTAAGGATTTAGAATACTACTTTTATTCTCAGAAAGTCATATGAATCATCTTTGAAAGCATTGCTCATATAAAAATATACTTCCTGTGTGTTTTACCGGGGACAGATCTATAACCCTTGAATACATTTGCTTAAATGTTAGGATGGTCACAAACCTCTTTGAAATGCTGATGAGGCTGGGCTTGGTGGCTCAGCCTGTAATCCCAGCACTTTGGGAGGCCAAGGCCAGTGGATTGCCAGAACCTGCAGGTTTAAGACCAGCCTGGGCAATTTGGCAAGACCTCTTCAGTACAATAAATCAAAATTTAGCTGGGCGTGGTAGCCTGTAGTTCCGGCTACTTGGAAGGCTGAGGCAGAAGGATCACCAGCACCCAGCAGGTCGACGCTAGGGTGGCTCTGAGTATGCCACTGCACTCCAGCCTGGGTGACGGAGTGAGACTCCAACTGAAAAAAAAAAAAGAAGAAGAAATGATGCAATGCTATATTCATCATGTTAAAATTAATATACAAATATACAAACCAAAATTTTAATATGCTATTAAGGAATTGGCGAAATCTCTAAAGCTTTGAATCAGGGATTCAGAAAATTCAGTGTATTTTGGGAATAATCCACTTATACTTAGTAATAAATCTTATTACAGAATTAATGTCATTCATGAGAGTATTGAAGGTCAATTATGAGGTAGTTCTTAGATCTAGTATCTGAGAATACAGCTAAATGTCTAAGCCCTTTTTTAAACCCTTCCATATTTGACAAAAAAAGAGGAATTTTGCAAGGAAGTTTGATGCTTTGTATTCTGCTTTCTATTAGATTGACCGTGATAGCTCCCACTTAAAGACATATGGATTCAGATATCTCTTTAAAGGCAAATTGATGCCATTAAATGTATTAGAGACTCTACAAGTCTATTATCTACTATCCTAAAGCTGTAAACTTTTACATTCAAATGCAGTTTCTAATTTATCTTTGTGTTTTCCAGTGTCAGTTTCTGATCCATGATAAATGCACATTTAAAATCGAACAAATAAATCAAACAACTTCAATCTGAACATTAAAAGATTATGACTTCCTCTCAGGGGCTGGTGAGGCATTTTGGGGATCAACCTTTTTTACACTGCTTCCATATCATAGACTCTGGACTGGCATAATTTTCAGAATCATCTTGTATCTTAGCAAAGTACTGTTTTCATTTGTAGAGGAGGTTCTTTAAAACCTCATCACTGTTTATCCCATTACAGTTTATTATTTTCTGTGATGTTAGCTCTCTTCCTGAATGGCGCTGGGTGATCTTTTTACCTGGTTCTTATGAGCAACCATACTGATAACTGATAACCATACTATTCTGTTTTGTTGTAAAGTACCAACTCTTTCAGGAACCATTCTACATGGTCAGCGTAGCCATCCTCTGCTTAAACAGAAATACACCTCTATATTTAGAAACCATGTATATAATTAATATGTGTTAACTATATATCTGAGGCTATTTTTTTCTTCCCTTCTTTTTTTTTTTTTTGAGCTGAAGTCTCATTCCCTCACCCATACTGGAGTGCAGTGACATGCTCACGGCCACCCAGCATCAACTTGCTGGGCTCAGGCGATCCTTCCGCCTCAGCCTTCCAAGTAACCAGAACTACGGGCATATGCTACCATGCCTAGCTAATACTTATTTATTTATTTATTGGTTGATTGTTTGGTTGACTGATTGTAGAGGCAAAGTCTAGCCAAGTTGCCTGGGCTGGTCTCGAGCCCACGGGCTCAGACAATCCAATCGCCTTGGTCTCCCAAAGTGCTGGGATTACAGGCTGAGCCACCGAGCCCGGCCTGTTTTTTATTTATTTCGATGGCTTTAGGGGACACAAATAGTTTTCGGTCTGGCTTGTGTACCCCTCGCTCTTACCTGTGCACATTGTACCTAATAGGTGAGTTTTCATCCCTCCACTCCTTCTTCTCTTCCCCCCTCTAAGTCTCCAGTGTTCATTATACCATTGTCTATGTCTTTGTGGATCCTTAGTTTAGCTCCCACTTATAGGTGTCTTTGGTTTTCTGTTCCTAAGTTAGTTCACTTAGGATGTTCTCCAATTCTATCCGGTTTCTGCAAAGGTATTATTTCATTGTTTTTGATAGCTGAATAGTATTACATAGTGAATATATACCACAATTTCATTATCCACTGATCAGTTCATGGGCATTTAGGTTGATTCCACGTCTTTGCAATTGTGAATTGTGTTGTGATGAACATGCAGGTACAGGTGTCTTTGTTATATAACAACCTCTGTTCCTTTAGGTAGATACCTAGTGTTGGGATTGCTAGATCAAATGGTAGATCTACTTTTAGTTCTTTGAGAAATCTCCATACTGATTTCCATAGAGGTTGCACTAATTTACACTCCCACTAGTAGTATATGTGTTCCCTTTTCTCCACATCTGTTCCAACCTCTATGTTTTTAGATTTTTTTAATGATGACCATTCTGACCTGTGTAAGATGGTATTTCATTGTGGTTTCGATTTGCATTTCCTTGACAATGTGAGCATTTTTCCATATGTTTATTGGCCACTTGTATATCTTTTTTTTTTTTTTGAGAGATGTCTGTTTATGTTGTTTGCCTACTTTTTAATGGAGTTATTTGCTTTTTTCTTGCGGATTTGTTTGAGTTTTTTTTATAGATTCTGGATATTAGTTCTTTGTCAGATGTATAACTTATGAATATCTTCTCCCATTCTGTAGTTTGCCTCTTTGCTCTGTTGATTATTTCTTTTGTTGTGAAGGAGCTTTTTCGTTTAATTAAGTCTTATTTATTTTTGTTTTTGTTGCATTCACTTTTGGGGTTTTAGTCATACATTATTTTTCTAGGTCAATCTCCAGAAGAGTTTTTCCTAGGTTTTCTTCTAGGGTTTTTGTGGCTTCTGGTCTGAAAATTTAAGTCTTTAATCCACCACAAGTTAATTTTTGTATATGGAGAGTGATAGGGATCAAATTTCTTTTTAGTTCATGTAGCTATCTGATTTTTCCAGCACCGTTTGTTGAATAAGGTGTCCTTTCCCCAGTGTATGTTTTTGTCTGCTTTGTCAAAGATCAGTTGGTTTTAGATATTTGAGTTTATTTCTGGATTCTCTGTTCTGTTCTATTGGTCCATTTTCTGCTCTTGTACCATACTGTTTTGGTTACTGCAGTCTTGTAGTATAATTTGAAGGCACATAATGTGATGTCTCTAGCTTTGTTCTTTTTGCTTAGGATTGCTTTGGCTATTTTTGGTTCTGTATTAGTTTTAGGATTTCTATTCTAATTCTGTGAAAAATGATGTTGGTAGTTTGATAGGGATTGTGTTGAATCTGTAGATTACTTTAGGTAGTATGGTCATTTTAACAATGTTGATTCTTCCAATTCATGATAACAAGATGTTTTTCTATTTGTTTGTGTCCTCTGCAATTTCTTTCATCAGAATTTTATAGTTCTCCTTGTAGAGATCTTTCACCTCCTTGGTTAAATATATTCCTACGTATTTTAGCTTTTTGACCTCTATCGTAAATAGAACTGAGTTCTTGATTTGATTCTCAGCTTGGTCACTATTATGTTTAGCAGTGCTACTACTGATTTGTGTGTGTTGATTTTATATCCTGAAACTTTACCAAATTCATTTATCAAGTCCAGGAGTCTTTTGGAGGAGGCTTTAGGATTCTCTAGGTATACTATATACTCAATTATAGAGTATAAATGTATCATTCCTTTATTTTGTTCCAAGATAGTGTTAAAAATCAGTTCCTCTTCCACACAAGTCAGGTAACACTGTGATGCCAAGTGACTCCTACAGGCAATCTTAAAGCTCAGAAGTTATATTGTAGCCATTACATATACATATATTATAGCCATGTCTCAAAAACTATTTCTGAATAAAATTAATTTTAGAGACTCATTCTATTTTTTGGTTTGTATTATAAGTGATTTTAGAGTGGGATATGAATAAAATAAAATAGCTTGTGTCAATGTAGAAAGGAGTAGGGAAGGTTTTGAAAAAAATTAGCAGTTTTAGGATTGTTGGATATTGAAATGCCTCACTTAAATTGTTTTACAATTTAGGGCATAAATATTATGAGATTATTGTTTTTATGTGTTGCAGAGGAGAATTTGCCCTTTGGCTTGATGGAGATCTCTACCATGGAAGAAGCCATTCTTGTAAAACGTTTGGGAATCATACGCTTTCTAAGAAGGAAGATTTCTTTATCCAAGACATTGAAATCTGGGCTTTTGAATAAATACAGTGTTCTCTGTCTTAGCAGGATAATGGCCCGAACCTGTCATGGACAAGCATTCTTTGGAAAGTTCAAGAAGCAATACAGTATAACATGTCACTCGTGCTTTAAACATTAGTGTGTATCATCATTTATTTCAGCTATAATATTGGAGTTTATTTTTCAAATCATGTTCCTGTCCCAGAGGTTTTAAGGTTCAGACCATGACCTGGGCCCATGTAGTAATACAACAGCTTGGGTTTTGTCAGAGTTTGAGCAGCATTTTGATCATATTGACAACCTCATTCTTAGTTCATGTTATCTCAGTCTCCTAATAGGATGGTGCTCTTTTGTTGAACCTATATTGGTTTATTATTATTTTTAACTATATTGATTCTTTTACCAGACCAGTCTAATTGGGGCACTGAGGAAATGAAAAGTAGATACTTCTGTATCTGTGAGGTTGGCACAGGTAACATTTGGACTTGCTCATCATATTCTTATGAAGGAAAAAACACATGCCAAAATAATACATACATCATAGACCACTTAGTTCTACTTTTGATTCACACTACAGCATTCTCTTTAATAATGTTGTAGGTATTCTTGGTTTCATTTTAATAAAAATGAAATTTGAGGGGAATTCTGGTTGCAGTAGACCATAGTATATCTGATCTGCAGGTTTGGGCACATGCTTTCCTCATTAAATTATCTGATAAAGAGTTACAAATGACAAAGGAGAATGAGAACTTAATGATTCTATTGGATTTAATATATTAAGCAAGAAAATATACTATTTACATATGTGTAGCTTATTAGGGCATTATCATAAGTATAAAAACTATGAAACAGATGCATATTTCTTCAACATATTGTGTCAGGTATACTGTTTTATAGTTTGGTTGTTTTAGCCTTGTTGCACACCAACTCAAAATATAGGTTAATTCTGTTCAAATGGAAAAAAAAACTTGTGATTTTCTTTGAGTGGTATGTGCTATTAATTACCATTAGCATTTGCTCTTATAAAAGGGCAGTGATTATAGTTAGACAATATTGTAACTCAGTAGAATTGTTGAATATGCAAACTTACTGTCAAGTGACCTCAAAAAAAAAAAAAGAAGAAAAGATAGAATACACTAGTAGTTCTTATCCTCTTTTGTAGGAAACCAATAATAAGCCATTATGGCAATAATTCTTCGGTTAATTTCAGAGCTTTATGTTATGCAAAAAAAAAATCCTGCTGTTATACATGTGACAGTGACTTTGTGCTGAAATTTCAGCTATTCCAGATAAACATTGTATATCTTGTAAATTAATGTTTAAAGGTAGTTTTGTTCTTATAGAAAGTGTCGATTGCCAGGTTGCTTATAGCACTTTAAATTATTCTAAAAATGAAATTATAAGCCAAATATGTTGGCTTAAGTAGATTTAGTTGTATAGCACTTATATATTTAGCTCTTTTGAAAGTTTAGATAATTATTTAAAGAAAACATAATGCTAATGGAAAAGAAAATCTGATGTTCTGTTATAATATGCTGTTGCTGAATATTAATAGAAATACAGGGCATCATTTCCCTGTCTATGTAAAGCTTTCTCATTATAAGTTAGTAACACTATATATAGATTAAATGTTTACAATATAGGAAATTGTAAATAAATATATCAGTTTCCCCCCCTTTGGTCTTCCACAGCAGTATTATTGTCTTTGTGGAGTTGACTAATCACAAAAAGGAAAAAAGGATCCTGTAATGGATTTCAACTACAATAAGGTCATAGTGGTGTATACCAAATAAAACTAAATACATAAATACAAGCATGAGTTTGGACTTATTGAATGATGACATTATATCTTAAAAAAAAAACTTTGGGTAAGCATACTACTATCTTTTGCATTTAAAAAAATGCTTTTAATAGTATATGTTGTGGTTGTGTAGTGGTGGTGGCAGTTAAAATTGAAAGATGCATTCAAATAGAGGGAGCACCACAGTTTAAAAAATGGGGATGGGAGAGGGATTCAACACATGGGATGTGCAAATTATCTGGTATTTTTTTCAATTATATTGTTTTCATTTTGAATGGAAAGTACATAATTAGATAAGCCCCATGTCACAATCAGCTTTGTGTGTGCAATACCAAGAAATGTTTATTTTTTTAATCCCATAGGATCAGTTAACATTTAAGAGGAAGAATGACATCAAATTTATACTTTAGGAAAATATCTGTAAAAAATAGATTAGAGAAAGGAAAAACTAGTGATGATGAGAATAAACAAGCCTTTTGTAAAGTCCAGAGAAAAGATGATGAGGCCTAAGTAAGAATAGTAGTAATGATAATAAGGAAGGAAGGAAGCATGGATTTGGAAGAGATTTAGGAATTAGGATAAACGAGTTAATTATTGACTGGATATCAGAGTCAAGGATGGCTGCCCAGTTTTTGACTGAGGATCTTTGGTGTATTATTATTGAGATGAACAGAGTACAAAGGAAAGAAACAAGCAATGGATGGCAAAACTAAGTTAGTCATGAGCCTTATCATAGTTTGAGGTGAGAAATTGGAGAATAGATTTTTTGGAGGGTGGGACATTTTATATTCCATTTTGAAATATAAAAAGCTCTACAACATACAGGTAGAGTTGAAGTCATAGCTTACAGATGAAATGCCGTTGGAAATTAGAGACTACTATAAATTCTTGAGGTAATTTTTGTGGTATGGTAATAGTAAGTGACAGGCAGAAGAAAAAGGCTCTAAGCTTTCATCTCAAGAAAGTAGAACAGCATATTAAACCTAAATAAAATAGAAGGTAGGACACAATAAAGATATAAGCAAAAAATCAATACAATAAAAAAAAGTGTACAAAACATCTCTGAAGAGTAAAATAGTAAACCTCTAATAAGAACAAGAAAAAGGGAGAAAAACAAATTGCCATGGTGAAGAATTTAAAAGGAGACATCACTACATCACTACGGAACCTCTAGACCTTAAGAGTAAGAGAGTATTGTGATCATCTTTGGGTCAGTAAACTCGACAATGTAGTTTCAGTGGAGAAGCATTATGGAAAATAGAATGTATTAAACCTGACCCAAGAAGAAATAAAATCTTTCTATTACAGAATTGGAATTTTTTTTTTAAGTGTGTTGGGGATGGGGAAGGGATTCCATAAAAAACCCAGGCCCAGATAGTTCCAATGAATAATTTATTTTAGGTATTTAAGGAAAAAATAATATCAGTCTCAGGTGAATTTTTTCAGTGTACTGTGGAAAGGGAGCACTTATCAGATTGCTTTTTTAAGGCTGGCACAACCTTGATGCCAAAACTTTACAATTCTTACCAAAAAAATATATAAAATTACAGAACAGTCATTCTTATGAACATGGATGCAAAAGCCTGAGCAAAGTAATCAAAAATCAAATTCGGTGATGTAGAAAAAGAATAATATTTCATGCCCAATTTGTGTTTCTTCTAGGGAGGCAACAGTAGTTAGCATTTTTAAATTGGTGCCATTTACCACATTAACAGAAAAAAGAAAAAGAAGAATTCCATGATCCTGTATTTAAAGCAAAAGAAGCATTTTATTAATTTCAATACTTGTTTATGACAAAGCTTGTAGTGAGAAAGAAGGGAGTCTTCTTTAACCTGTTAAATAAATTATCCTTAAAAAATGCACAAGAAATATCATACTTAATGATGAATTATTGAACACTTTCTCCCATAAGCAAGAAACCAGACAAAAGTAAACATTGTTGCCACTTCTCAGCATTGTCGTGAAATTTCTAATTAGTGCAATAAAAAGAAAAGACATAAAGATGGGAAAGAAAACATTTAGTTGTCATTTTATATGGTATGATTATGGACAAAATTTCAAAGGATCAAACTGTTAGAATTAGTTGATTTAGCAAGGTCAACAAATACACGTTTAATACTCAAAAAAAAAAGCAAAAGCAGAACAACTTCATTTTTCTATATATACAACAAATATAAATTTTAAAATATTTCTCTCTGCAATACCATTGAAAATATCAGATATCTAATCAAAAAAAGTAAAGACCTAAGCAGGTAGTATATACCATATTTATGATTTGCAGATAATACTGGTTAAATAATGTCAGTTCCCTAAAATTATATTGGCAGTGAAAATCTCACCCAGGCTAATTCTGTGATTTATACGGAAATATGAAGGCAAAGAATAGGCCGTGTGCTGTGGCTCAAGCCTGTAATCCCAGCACCTTGGGAGGCCAAGGTGAGGGGATTGCCTGAGCCCATGGGTTCAAAAGTAGCCTGGGCAACTTGGCGAGACCTCATCTCTACAATAAATCAAAAAATTGGCCGGGCATGGTAGCGCACACCTGTAGTTCCGGCCACTTGGAAGGCTGAGGCGGAAGGATCGCCTGAGCCCAGCAGGTCGACGCTGGGGTGGCCATGAGCATGCCACTGCACTCCAGCCTGGGCAACCGAGTGAGACTCCAACTCAAAGAAAAAAAAAAGCAAAGAATAGCTATGGCGACATTGGATAATTGAAGGTGTAGTCTTTATACCAGATATCATGATTATTAAAAAAACGAAATGAGAAAGAAATATGTTGGTCAAAAGCCCTGAAACAATTTTTTAAAAAGGTGACACTGCAGAGATGATGACCTTTTCAATAACTAGTGCTGGATTAATTGGATATCTATATGGAAAAATAATCTTGGCTCATTTAACATCACAAATTAATTACAGATTGAGATCTAATTGTGAAAAGTAAAACAATAAAGACATTTATTTAAAAATATGGAATATTCATATGACCTTAGGAAATATATTTATTTTTCAAGTGGGACACAAAAAGCAGTATAAAGGAAAAAAAGTAAATTACACTGTGTTAAAATTTTAAGCACTTTAGACAGGGTCAGTGGCACACATCTGTAATTCCAGCACTTTGGGAGACCAAGGCGGGAGGATCACTTGAGGCCAGGAGCTTAAGACAAGCCTGAAGGGCACAGGGAACAGTCAGAGCCCCCCCCCCCCAAGATGGCACTGACCACTCAGGCCACATGGAAACAACAAAGGCCCTAAGTTCCAGCTTCCCCCTATACGATTTCTCCCGCGCCCAAAGTTCAAACTTGCTAGCACCCTCCAATAATAATCTCGGCCCGCCCCATTTCCCCTCTGCTCTACCCAATAGGATGCTAGAACGACCTCTTCCTGCCCTCGCTAAACTAATAAGTACAGCCCCTCCCTACATAACTCTCACTCTCTCTCCCCCCTCTCTATTTCTCTCTCTCTCTCTCTCTCCCTCTCTCTCTCTCCCCCCTCTCTATTTCTCTCTCTCTCTCTCTCTCTCTCTCTCTCTCTCCCTATCTCTCTCCCCCCCTCTCTACTTCTCTCTCTCCCCACCCCTCTAGCTCTGTAGCCGCCACTTTAATAAATCTCTTGGTCCCCAACGGGTGTGGAGTCGTTATTAGCGCCCAAATACTTTGAAAGCCTAGGTAACATAGTGAGATCTCATCTCTACAAGAGAATTAAAAAAAAAAAGAATTGCTGGGTGTGGTAGTATACACCTGTAGTCCCAGCTACTTGGGGGACTGAGTCAGGAGGATTGCTTAAGCCTAGGATGTCAAGGCTCTGGGAACTGTGACCATGCCAACAGAGTGAGACCTTGACTCAAAAAAAAATATTGAAGCACTTTATCAAAAGACAGTTAAAAGTGAGAAGCTACCCAATAAGATTAGGTTTTGTAATACATAGATCTAATGAAGGATTCATATCTACAATGTATAAATGACTAAATCAATAAGAAAAGTTCAACAGAGGAAAAGGCACAAAACTTTAACTGGCAATTCCCAAGCACATTAAATAACCAGTAAAAGCTGTTTTGAAAAGGAATGTGAATGTGAAGTGGAACAACTTTAGAAAACTGTTTTGGCAGTATCCACTAAAACTAAACATACACATGATTTTGACCAGCAAATTTAATTCCTCAGTGGATGTGCAATATCAGTGTGTATATTTGTTTACCAAGATATGTGCTAGAATGTTTACAAAATAATTGTGCTCTATCACCATCTCTCCCCTCCTCCACACATACCCACTCTCCCTATTATCTTACTGAGTCTTATTCTGTTACACTTTACCTATAAATACTTGCACGCATTTCCTGCAAACAGGAATATCCTCTTAAATGACCATAGTACAATTGAGACAGGCAATAGCTAGAGAAAGACTAGGCAAGCAGATGGGGCAGGTCCTCCAGTAACGATGTAGCAAACTTCCAGCAGGCTTCTCAGGCTCAGCATTGGTAAACAAGCTCCCTGGAATCCTCTCAAGCTAGAGCTTAAGTACTCACTGCTGGGATCAAAAAACAACCAATCAGCTCGCTACCAAGTACTGGCCAATCCGCTCACCATTAGGCCTCTACCTTCTGCTGACTGGTCCTCAGTACTGACCAATCAGAACAGCTAGTGCTGACCAATCAGCTTACAGCTAGTGCTAGCCAATTGACTCAGTCTTAGGGCTTATAAGCACCAAGTTTCAGATCCAAATTGGCAACCCTTCCGGGTCCTCTCCCACTGTGGGAGCTTTTCTGTCCTCTTAATAAATCCTGATTTCTCACTTTCTGGCTGTCTGTGTCCCTCATTCTTCCTGGGCACAAGACAAGAGCCCTGACCTGAAGTGCTACAGAAGATCATCACAGCCAAAGAGCCATGCTCCCCAGAGACTGGCTTGCCAGCTGATGGATCCCGCTGAACCAGGAGAGCTGCCAGAAGAAGGTGAGACTCCAAAGCTGAAATACTCCAGGGACTAGGCTTGCCAGCCCACCGAATCAGCAACACTCTCAGGGCTTGGCTTGCCAGCCCATTAGAGCTGACACTTCCAGGATGAGGCTTACCAGCCCCTCAAGCCGACCCTCTCTAAGGCTCAGCTGGCCAACCCACTGACCTGACACCTTCAAAGGCCAGGCTGACCTGAAAAATCCATATCACAATGATCAAATTCAGGAAATTTAACATTACTACAATAATATGATCTAATATACTATCCGTTTTAAACTTCACCAATGATTCTAATAAAGTTCCTTCAGGTACTGTTTTTCCTGATCTTTGATCCAATCTCGAATTCTGCATTGCATTTAGTTGCTCTGTCATCATTTTTTATCTTCTTTAACCAGGAAGTTATTACTCATGTTTCAGGACAATAGTATGTTTGAGGAGTTTCGGTATCATAGAATGTCCTCTGATGTGGATTTGTCTGAATTTTTCCTCGAGTTTCAACTGTAGTTATGCATTTTTTACAGAATAACCAAAGAAGTGAAATTTTATCCTCTGCATCATATCAGGGTGCACATAATATACATTTATTGTCTTATTGGTGATATTAGCTTTGAGTATTTGATTTTTATATCATTTTTCCCTTTGTAATAAATAAGTAACATATAGGGAGATACTTTGATACTGTAGATAGTCTATTCTCCACTAAACTTTAATGTTTTTGGTAGCCATGAAGGTTCTCTCCCAAGTTATTAAGACGGTTGCAAAATTATGATTTTTTTCATTCATTCCCAGCATGCGTACTAGTTGCCACTAATTATTAGGAAGACCTTTCATTTCTTCATTACAGATAAGTATGTATTATCAGAATGAACTAATGAGTTCTCTTTTAATTCAGAGGATTATAAAATTCATTTCTATCCTGGATTTAACCAGTGGAATCTCCCTCAATCTGACGTGTATGTGCTTTTTCGTTTCCTTGGGCTCATATTCTTGGTGTAATGAGGTGTTCCAGACTTATCCATACTTTCTATAACTCAGTCCTAGAATCAGCCATTTCTGAAAGGAGTCATGTTTCTTTTGAGGGAGAATGGTGTTTAGAAATCAGAGTGTACTTGTTGCTACTAGGGTGGTATGGCTTTAGGTCACAGAGATAGAAACTAAATACACATGGCATAAATTCACACCAGTTCCTCCCATTCCAATTTAACGCAAAGTTCTCGCTCATCTTCCCTCATTCCATGTTTGTCTCTTCTCTCACAGTGAGGCCTCACTATGTTACCTAGACTGGTCTTAAGACATTAGTATATTTACTTGTTCAATCTTAGCAATACATACATTGTAGTTTCAGAATTGTCACGTTTATATCCTCACAAAAAACCTAATTAAGTAGAGCTTAACTTTCTTTGCAGTTATTTTATGCCATTAGACTGAAAGTGTTTAATCACAAATTATTCTATCCAAAATGTAGGTACATTTATGTTTCTTTGTGGTTATTTTAATAATTTAAAATAGAATTAGAGTTTTTTCTTTGACTGCAATTTTTATTTTTCTTCCATTCTCATTTACTAAATTTTACTTTTTGTATATATAAATTGTTAAAAAGTTTCCAAAAATCAAAACTCTACAAAGTGGTATACTTTGAGAAGTATCTCTCTCTTCTTTCTCGTTCAACCCATTTTCACTCACTACTATAAGAAGTTGATTTTATGATTTCTAGCTCCTCTGTTTTCAAAATATATATTATGTAAACACACATATATAATACAGTATGTATGTATATTAAATCCATATATACACACACAATAAATGGGTATACACACAGAAAATAACTTTCAGTTCTCAAAGGTTGTTCTTACTTTTTTTATAGGTGCATCTGTTGTATGGCTATATTATAGTTTTTTGGCCATTTTCCCATATATATTGTATATTTTATGGTTTAAAACAATGCATAATGTATTATGCATGTATATTTTCATACTGCTTGAGTGGTCTTCTCTTCAAGGAAAATTTTAGGAATGGGATATATTGGAAAAGTGAATGCAATGTAATTTTGTTGGATACTGCATGATCCCCAAGCCTGAGCACACAATTTAATTAGATAACTATTGTGGACATGATAGATGGTGGACCACAGTGTTCTCAAAATCTCTAGGCTAAGAGGTTTGGTCATACAGCATATTTGTAAATCAATAATAGAAATCAACTGTGTGCTGATGCTTTTAAAAAGTCCTAGGTACTGAGAATGTAATGAGAATAGTCTAGAAGTCCTGATGGGCCTACTGTGGGCTCCATGGACTCCTGCTGCTCTTGTAATCCCTGTACAGCTTGACATTACAGCGAAGGTAGAGCAATCCTTCCCAGAGTATGAATTCCATTGACATATAATTCTGATTTACATAGAATGACTCCTATATCATGTGAGGAGCAGCACTGATATTCTTACATTGTACCTGTTGGTAGTAACTGGAAAAAGAAGGAAGTGAAGTCTGAGAAGAGAAAGGAAAAAGCAGAAGGCAAACCAAAAGTGTAAGCGCAGCCTTATTTTGCAACACAGTGTGGGAAGAGAAAAACCCGGAGCTCAGAACATCCCTGCTTGTGGAGGAGAGTGGCAGAGTGACAAGGTGAGCTTGACAATCAGGAAGTGATAAACTTCAAGTTATGAAAGTTGAAAGGCATCAAATATTTGGATGGAGATCTGAACAGAACGCATTAAAAAGTACATATCAGCAATACAGAAGCCATTTGAACATCGATTGAAAGTTTGGGAAAAAATCCTGAAGATTGGGAAATCAATTGTATACTGTTTATTATTGAGAATTTAAAATGAAAAAGTATATTTCATTTAGAATTTAGTGCCTATGAAAGTAACTATGAGGACTTTCATTACCTCATCTGCCACCTGAGTTCTTTTTATTTTTTGTCAAGATGTCCTAAGTTTTTCAACTATAGCTTTTCCTATCATGGGGATTTTAGGAGAATATTTTTGGATCCCAAGTCTGTAAACATTAATATGATGGATGGTCTTAAAAGTAAATAAAATACTTAGCATAAGAGCTACACACTATAAAGTCAGAAAAAAATCTACAAACAATGAGCTGTTACCATCACAAGACAGCACCTAGGATGATGCCTGTCTCATAAGATGCTTGTCAGGTGTGCCTGTCACAGAGCAGGCATTTTCATGTGAGAAAACTACAGCCAGACCTTATTCAGAAGGGTGGTAGTTAATGTCACCACTCTGAGAAAAGGACTTGTATTCCATCCTCAAATCCTAACAAATTGAAATTTGAATAATCTGTGTCAGTGTCTGCATAGACAGTTATTATTTAGTTAAATATGAGAGAACTCTTTTGAGCCTTGGCCGAAATAGTCTACCAATACTACAAGCAACCGAAGTTGCACACTATAATTTTGTTGTATTTCAAATACAAGAAGGTGGATTGTGGAATATAACCTAAAAAATACAATAAAAACAAGAACAGAAAATACAAGAAAACATCTTTCTCTCTCAAGCCACACTATTATAGTAGAAGTGTACATCTTATATGAATAAAATAATTGTAATTTTATTAATCTAGTATGAAAACAAAGATATAGATTTTTTATTTTTATTTTTATTTTTATTTTGAGTTGGAGTCTCACTCTGTCACCCAGACTGGAGTGCAGTGGCCGCTCCCGGCCACCGCAGCCTTGACCTGCTGGGCTCCAGCGATCCTTCTGCCTCAGCCTTCCAAGTAGCCAGAACTACAGGTGCGCGCTACCACGCCCGGCTAATTTTTTTTTATTTATTGTAGGATGAGGTCTCGCCAAGTTGCCCAGGCAGGTCTTGAACCCGTGGGCTCAGGCAATCCACTCACCTCAGGGTCACCGAGCCCGGCTTTATTTTTATTTTTAGAATACATTTTATTTTGTATATTTGAGTTTGACTACATGTGAAATATATGTAGATAGTAAAATGTTTACTAGAGTGAAACAACATATCTATTATGTCACATAGTTACTTTTTATAGTTTTCAAATATAATTATTTCACTCTATTTTACGTTTTTACTATATTTTTGAATAGGTCCTGTATGGCATGAAATATTTTTTTATTTTAAAGATGTGGGGTACAATTCAGGGGTAGGTTCATAAGTGGTCATTGTACAGGTGACGTTTGGGCCTCCCATTGGTCCTCACTTCACCTGCTTTTGGATCAGGTACCCTTATTAATGTTATGTGCTCCCTCCTTCCTCTGGCAGTGATATGCCACTGCCACTTTTTTATGTAGTATTATGATAAATGTTCAGGGTCCACTTATGAGTAAGAACATGTGGTACTCAGTTCTTTGTTTCTGGGATAGATCACTGAATTTGATAGACTCTAATTCCATCCAAGTTGCTGTGAAGTCCATACTTTTGTCCTTCTTTATGGCTGCGTAATATTCCTTCATATATATGTACCACATTTTTTTTTATCCAGTCTACTTTCAATGAGCAGCATGATTGGTTCCATGTTTTTGCTATTGTGATTAATGCTGCAATAAACATGCATGCATGTATCTCAAGTTATAAGAATCTTAGAAAACACAGAATACACCCTTAAAGAAATTGGAATAGGCAACCAATTCCTGATCAAAACCCCAATAACCCATGCCATAAGAGATGAGACTGACAAGTATGACCTCATCAAAATGAAAAGTTTCTGCAAAGCAAAAGAAACCATTAAGAGTGTGGGAAGACAGCCCACAGAATGAAAAAATATATTTGCTAACTATGTATTTGACAAAGGCCTAATATCCAGGACCTATAAGAAACTCAAATGAGCTTATAGGAAAAAAGCAAACAGCCCTATTTAAAAGTGGGCAAAGTACACAAATAGATACTTTTCAAAAGAAAAGATACAAGCAGCCAACAGATACATGAAAAAATGCTCAGCCTCACTAATTGTCAGAGAAATGCAAATCAAAACCACAATGAGACATCTCCTAACTCCAATCGGACAGGCATCATTAATAACTCAAAAAGCAACAGATGCTGGAGAGGGTGTGGAGAAAAGGGAACACTTCTACACTGTTGATGGGAGTGTAAACTAGTACAGCCTCTATGGAAAACAGTGTGGCAATTTCTAAAAGATCTACAAATTGACCTTCCATATGAGCCAGCAATCTCCCTTCTGGGAATGTACCCAGAGGAACTCAAATCCTTCTACAATAAAAGGTAATTTCCTCTTTAAGAAGATATTGTAACCTTTCATTTGAAAGAGAATCATGCATGAAACAGATAATTTCTATAATAGTTTAATGCTTATTATTTTGAAGTAATTTTGACATTAATTTTTGTATTTAACAACAGTAATATCAATGCATTTTAGTAACTTTCACTGAATTCAAAAATTGACAACACATTAGTATCAAATAATTTTCTCCTTGCCGTCATAACTTTTTTTACACTGGCAGGACTAATATTACTGTTTTATGGCTTTCAGCCATTTAGTAAAGTTTTCTTAAGAGCTTGAGGAAAATTAAATGTCTCAAATTTGTTTTTAATTCACCAATGATTTTATGAGAATCTTACACTGAAAGTTTCACTTCATAGAATTTTCTGTATTTATCCATTGTGCATTGACTTAAATGTAAGCAGCATGACTCATTATATACTGACATGTACTGAAACAACAAACTTCAGGAAGTTCTGCAAAGACAAGTAAATCTGAATGTCCTGTCTCTGATCTACTTTCTTAGTGAAGGTGAACATAACTGCCTTTGTTGGCGCTAAGATGGCAAGTGGTGTCTGTTTTTGTGTGATTTGCTCAACTCACACAGAAAAAGGAAGGTTAATTCCTACTGGAAACCTGCTAGAATCTAAGTCCACAGAGGAATTTCAACAATTTCAACATCATATGGAAAATGTAACGTTTTATATACTATTTCTCTGTTATGTAAGTGATACTATAATAAAAACAATACTACAAAGTCAAGCTTATTAGACAATTTTAAGTTTAGTTTTACCAAACATAATGGAATTTTCTTTTTACTAAGAAATGACACATTATATTATGTTCTGCTGATATTTATCAAAAGTCTGCACTCTTAGATGTCATGTTTAATTAAAAATCTTATAATAATTTCTGGAATGAATAGCCAAATATTTTGCCTTAAAAAAGGTAAGTGGCCGGGCACTGTGGCTTGTACCTATAATTTCAGCTACTCAGCAGACTAAGATGGAAGGATTGCTTGAGACCAGGAGTTTGGGGCTAGCCTGGGCAATACAGCGAGACCACATTCCCCCCAAAAAGTTAGTGAAATTTCAAATATTAATACTAATACTGTATATTAAAGTCATCCCATGTGCCTTCTGAAATACTCTGCATGTATTTTCTCTCAATCTTCAAACTTCTTCATAGAAAGAGAATACCAGAAAGTCATTTATGTAAAAATTGTTTAATATTTACTAACATTACAGAGAGTTTGCCTTTAATTTAAATACATTAGCATGTAGCATTAAGACAGTAGTGAGTCAAGTGTGGCTTTTGTGGTTGAAGGTTCACTCGAGTAGAGTAATCACAACATGGTCATCTCGGCCTTGCCACAGCATCTCTCCTTCGAAGTCTACCAGTCCATGTTTCCTGGCCCGCATGAGAATGCCCACAACTTTATCTGAAATACGAACGTATCTGTCAAAGAGATCTCCGAAAGTCACCTGGATCTTGCCGTCGCGCCTATGGCGAGCCATCGTGCGGATGATGAAGCACATGTCCTTAATTTCCCTATAGATGTGCTCCTCGGCTCTCTTGGCCCTTTCCGCAGTTTTGGTTCCTTCCTTGGGACGGCCATAGCCCTCATCTCCCTTGTGCAGGCGGGTGGACATGGCCAACTGGTAATCAAATTCCTCACTGAAGGGGTTGAGCTTCTGGGATTGTATGTGTTCATCAGCCCACTGTTGCCATCTCCCTTTCAAGCTGCCCACCTGGCTATGTCTCCTCTGGGCTTTGCAGTTGAGTTTCTCTGTAAACCGGTTTGCCCTAAAGGAGAGAGGGAGTGAAGAAGTCAGATGTTGATATTTGAACACCCATGTGTTACTTTTCTTTCGTGCTTTCCATGCATATGCGTCTCAAAGTAAGTCTTTATCATTTTTTTTAATTATAAAAAATAAAGGCCAGTGCAATGGTTCATGCCTGTAGTCCCAGCACTTTGGGAGGCTGATATGGAAGGATTGCTTGAGCCCAAGAGTTCAAGACCAGCCTAGGCAACATGGCAAGACCCTGTCTGTACAAAAATAAAATAAAATAAATTAGCCAGGTATGGTGGGCTGCACCTGTAGTATCAGCTACTCAGGAGGCCAAGGTGGAAGGATCGCTTGAGCCGAGGAGGTCAAGGCTGTGGTGAGCTATGTTCATGCCACTGCACTCCAGCCTGAGTGACAGTGAGACCCCAATTTTTTTTAAAAAATAGAAATGAAAGAAGAAAAATTATACACAGTCCCACCATTATCCTTAGTCTGGTATATGTCTTTCTAGATTATTTTCTCTGAATAACAGTAATGTTTTAAGCATGATAATGATATTAAACTCTATTTTAAGACAAATTAAAGCTTCCTTACATAAAGTTAATGCAAATGTGTATATATTAAATGTGAGTAACATTTTAGAACTGGAATCTATAAATGTACTCAGGAATCCAGTCCTTATAGGACCTCTGAATTCAGCTATCTCCCAAAGATGAGGATTATACCATCACACATACTTTGTAATATTTAATCATGTATAAATTTTCATATATGGATTTTTAATGAGAGTATATTTAGAATAGTATCAATGATGTACCACAAACTTTGAAATATCAAGTCCTACAGATTAAAAACACTAGTTAGCAATCATAACATTTACTGAACACTATGTGCTGGCATTTTTCTTTTAATTACTATTTCCCAAAACCATTCCATGGGATAGGCACTATTCTTTCTACCTCACAGAAGAGAAAACTGAGACCAGAGAGATTAAGTAACTTTTTAAATTCACAAAACTATTAAGTGGTAGAACTAGAATTTGAACCAACATTTAGGTGGCTCGAGAGCCTCCAAGTAACTACTACGATGTACTCTCCTAAATCAGAGGCAGAGATAGGATTTAAACAAAAAATTGTCTGAGGGTAAGGTCACTGCTCTTTCTACTATGCAGTGATGCTGCTCAGCAGGCAAGTTCAGCATCTAGTAGAGAAACGAAGCCAGGCTCGGTGGCTCAGCCTGTAATCCCGCGCTTTGGGAGGCTGAGGTGAGTGGATTGCCTGAGCCCGCGGGTTCGAGACCCGCCTGGGCAACTTGGCGAGACCTCATCTCTACAATAAATCAAAGAAATTAGCCGGGCGTGGTAGCTTGCACCTGTAGTTCCAGCTACTTGGAAGGCTGAGGCGGAAGGATTGGCGACAGAGTGAGACTCCAATTCAAAAAAAAAAAAAAAAAAGGAGAACTGAGCTATGTTTTAAATGTGTGCAACCCTGGAATTTAGAATGAATTTTCTTACTGAAAAGCAAAACAAAAAATAACAACAAACCAGCCTTGCAAAGTGTAGACCAGTAGTGTCATGAAGGTGCTAGGCCTAATTTTAAAATGGGCAAAATTTGTCTTTAAAAGACTCCTCTTACATTTTTGTATCTCCAATCTCCTATGCTTTTTCCCTAGGTCTCTCTGCCCTCACAGGTAAAATGTGAACTTGAATGGTCTGAAAGAGATTTGTACTACTCATCCTCACCAGCGACCAACCCTCTGTTCTCCCCAACACCAAGTGGTGTCATGCTTGAAGCATTGGAATCGGAGATATTCAAGTAATGCTGAAACTATTTATGTGAATGGCAGCCTGAGTTAGCCTCACTATTTACTATTCAAAATTCAGGAGCAGATCAGATTTCAGTATCCCTCTATCCAAACTCACTTTCTGAAATCTGGTTATCTAAATGCCGGAACCAAACAGACATGGACAAGGAGGAAAACATCCTTGCATTCACATCATTTTCAAAAAAAGGAAATGGTATCCACTAGATGGCGAACTTCCATTAATTCCAATGCTTTGTTTTTTTCAAAAGTTCTACCCCTGCTACATTCAGTTATATTAGTAATTTATAATAGAATTGGAATTGGAAATACACAGCTACAGATAACACTAGTATTTTTTATAGACACATGGATAAAAGTGCATGGCAACTAAAGTTAACTGGGAAAAAGCAGCATACAAAAATCGCATACACAATTATTATAACTTTAAAAAATCACATATGTATCAAACAGTGCTAAGCTGCTCCACCACCCTGAGGTGGAATTGACTTCTCTACCCTGCTTGTCCTCACTACTGTCACCTGCTTCTCCACCGACTGTTCTTTTTTTTTTTTTTTTTTGAGTTGAGTTTTTCTTTAGCCCTGACTTGAGTGCAGTGGCACGCTTCCGGCCATTGCAGCCTCGACCTGCTGGGCTCCGGCGATTCTTCCGCCTCAGCCTTCCAAGTAGCTGGAACTACAGGCGCAAGCTACCACACCCGGCTAATTTTTTGATTTATTGTAGAGATGAGGTCTCGCCTGCCTAGGAGGGTCTCAAACCTGCGGGCTCAGGCAATCCACTCACCTCAGCCTCCCAAGGCGCGGGATTACAGGCTGAGCCACCGAGCCCGGCCACTGACTGTTCTTGTTCAGCTGCCCATAGCTTGGGCTTTCCAATCTAATTACCAAAGAAGAGCAAGCCCCTTGTTCTTTTGGAGGTATGCTGATCAATGACAGGTATAATCAGCAATCCCAAGGCCATCTTGGTAGAACTCAGATCTCATGCCAGACTCCAGGCTGGGACATCCTACTTGAATGAGACTTGAAATATCTCAGAAGAAAGCAAGTAGTGCAAGTCATTAATTCATTCTTTGTCTCCTGAGTACCAGCTGTGGTTCTGTCCTACTGTGTAAGTCATAATACATCCTGGCTTTAAGAAGTTTCTGGGTGCTTTCACATTCCTTCCATGTCCTATTAAAGTATTTGTAACACCTACTGTATACCAGGCACTGTTTTAGGTACTTATTGGATCTTAAATAATGAAAAAACTGTGAATAATCACTAATAACATTTATAAGAATACTCAGAGCAATTCAAATTCGAGTTTATGGTACAATTGTAATGCTGTAAAATGTATATGCGCTAGGCTGAAGAATTCAATAGCTATGCTCAGTTGAAAATAATATGTTAATCTCCAGGTAACAGTTGAATTTTTTCAAAATTCTCTCTCATGTTGGTACTATATTAATTTTATAACTTAAAGGAAGCAAACAAAAGATACATACTCAAATTAGCATCCAGAGGTAATTTGTTTAAACTGTATATTATATGGATTTCTGATTCTTAGATGTAATTTTCTTTTCCTTTTAATTTTTAATTAGGAACTTAGATTCCCTGAGTGTTGAAACTCAATGTCATTGGGATAAGGCTCACCATCACACAATATACCTATGTGACAAATCTTCGCATGTACCCCTGATTCTAATTTTTTAAAGGCAATCTGAACATTTGTGATTAGAAGTTATGTCATCTGTCCTGTTATCAACTCGGTTTAAGAGCCAGGGCTGTGATTCTCCTCACTAATTGAAATGAGTCTATGGAAAGGCTTCCCAATTCTAGAATTGGGGGTAGGCAGTAGGAGGCCATACCTTTGTTTCATTTCTTGTGAAATCCTTCAATACAGTTGCATCCAAATTCCGAACTTTGGGAGTCATTGGGATTTTGTTAATTAAGCTAACTCTTTGATCTCCATTTTATTCCTTGAGCGTATTCTCTACTGAAAGTAGTCTAGCATAGTGGTTAAGAACGCAGGCTCTGTCATCAACTCCCAACTTCACCACTTACTCATCCTGTGCTTTGAATATTTTTCTTAGCATCTCTGTGTACCAGTTTCCTTATCTATAAGATGACATCTCCTGCTCAACTACCATTATTTTTACTGAATAGAATTTGGAGGGCCAGTCCGGGTTCGGTGGCTCAGTTTGTAATCCCAGCACTTTGGGAGGCTGAGGCAAGTGGATTGCCTGAGCCTGCGGGTTCGAGACCAGTCCGGGCAACTTGGCAAGCCCTCATCTATACAATAAATAAAAAATTAGCCGGGCGGGCATGGTAGGACATGCCTGTAGTTCCGGCTACTTGGAAGGCTGAGGTGGTGTGGCCGTAAGTGTGCCACAGCACTCAAGCCTGGGCGTCAGAGTGAGACTCCAACTCAAAAAAAAAAAAAAAAAAAGAATTTGGAGGACTGGGTGGATGATGAGTGATTGGTGCTTTAATCTTGGACCTTTACTCTCTGGGAGAGAAATCAAATTGCCTTTGTCTAGAGGGACTGAACCCAAAAAGTCATATACAATCAAAAGACTAAATATTTTAAAAATAAGACAAAACATAAATCATTTTCATAGTAAAACCCCAGTTAGGAAAAACACTATAATAGGTAAAAAAAAATTATCTATTTTTCCATAACACTTGATTTGTTTCTATTATCCAGGGAACATCTTAACTACCAAGAAACTTCTTTCTACTTAAACATCCATGATACATTATTCTCTCCATATTGGCAGATAACAGAGAGAATGGTACCTGTAATTAAAAATAAGTGAACAAAAAGCCCTTTCAGATTGGCTTACTCAATAATGGCACTCATTCCTAAAACAGTATTTGAGAGTCCCATCAGGCAAAAAGTCACATTAGCCTTCTGCTGAAGTTTCCTGGGCACAGCTAGGATTACCACTGACATTAAGAACTTCTGTTGCTGTGTACAACATTCCGGTACCCCATGTACTCTAAGACTGGGGAACAGGAACCAAAGAAGGGAAAAAGAGATTTAACAACCACCATTATTCCCCAACCTAGACAGCCAATCCCCCAGCATCTTGAAGGGCTGGGATCACCAGTCCTAACTCCTTGCAGTATTATGGTTTCAACTTACTAATTCGCTCCCCTGTGTCCAATGCTTGACATAGTTAATATTAAAAAAACTCCATGAAATACTAATTATCACATCCATTTATAGATGAGGCACAGAGAGACTCAGGATCACCAAAGTAACTATGATTCAAATCCAATTGTTTCTCATTCAAACCTTATGCATGTCAACACACTAAGGTGCCCATTTACCTGTCTGATATCAAGAATGCTAAGAAGGGTCCTGCATCTAGGTTCCATGTTAAGGGGAGACAGTTTAGTCAGAGGATGGGATTCAGGGCCAGAATGTTTGAGTTCAAATTCTATGGGCTGTAAAATCTCATACAAGTTTCCCAATATTTTTATATTAGTAGGTATTAGTACCATACCTACTTTCAAAACACTGCATTTTGAGTAGGGCGGGTCTTACCTTTGGCACTACCTTTCTGAGTAAACTTTCTCTTGGAACTAATGTGTTCTCATCCCTGAAATGAGTTAATATCTACATTATAGAATTGTGAAGATCGAAAAGACAAAGCATTTAAGCACTCAGCATACACTAAATGTATGGCAGATTGTTATAATTACCTAAATTTGTCACTTCATTTTTTTCGTGAAAACTTGCAATGCGGTAGTTCTAATTCTTTCAAAACCCCTTTAAATTTAAAACTATAAGATAACTCTTTGTCAAATTACATAACCAGTTTTGTTCTTAATTTTATTATTGTTCCAAAAGGCTTTGAATAGCACACCTGTACATCCAACTGTTCTCAAAAGGAGTCAGTTTATAAGAATTATAACATCAGAGACTTTTCCTATATTTTGATGCCCTGAAGTTGTGGAGTGAGATATCCTGACTTTCTGCTCTGAGGAGTTACTGTCTTGAAATGAATGTTTCAGCTTGATTCTGTGTATGTGTACTTAACATCTAAATGTTTTAGGATTATGATATTTTAATTATTTGTCTTTGTTTACAAATAGGACAGACCTCTTCCTGAAAGTTCAAAAAGCTGCTAATAGAAGCTATATGAGTAGTAGTTTTCATGTGTTGAATATCTGTGGCAAGCACGGTGCTTGGTGCTTTTCTTTTTTAGTTTTCTGAATACAAAATAACGTCTCTCAAAAGCTTACTGTTGCAGTCATTTTACAAACAAGGAAGTCAGCTTAGAAAAAGAACTAGTTAGGGGCAGAACTGGGATTTGAACCTGGGTCTCTCTGACTTAAGAGCCTGCTCTTTAATTAGACAGCAGCCTTTCATCTGTTTACGGAGTCATAGAGATCTGTGTTCCATAGGTGCTGTTTAAGCAGACATATCTTCTGATAATATTATAGACATCAGGGACAAGATAAAAGTTTCCCAGACCCTGACCATTTACTATACCATAAGATACTATAAGAAAGGGATTGGCAGTAACAGGATACTGCCGGGGTGGGAGTAGGAACACAATATCAACATCAATAAGGGTACCTGATCTCAAATCAGGAAAGTGAGGACCAAAGGGAGGCCCAAACTTTACCTGTATGATGTCCACTTGTATACCTAATTCTGAATTGTACCCCACATCTTTAAAAAAAAAAAAGTTTCCCTAACCAACCTATCAGAAAGCACTGTTCTCTCAAAGAAATGAGCCAATTTGTTGCTTGTTATAAAATGAGCTTAAAGAATTCACCCCAGACATCCCTTTCTGATGGCTTCATCTTTGTTGGAGCTAAAACTTGGGCATTCAGTTCAAATAACAGAAGTAGTGCAGGCCCTGATCACGGGTCCATGCCTGATGTTGGCACTGCCCTTCCAGCCTAAGGACATGCCTCTGCTGTGGTCCTCATTACCTGCCTAATATTTGCAATCCTCATTCTAACTTTAATAAGACATCCCTGGCTGTCTGGTTTCCCAGAGCTGGTTGGGGCTCAGTGCGAACCTGGGACAGGAGTAGGAGGATGTGTTAACTTACTGGGAGGGCAAGGGACGCTTGATCCTGGTGGGGGCCACCTGTACTCTATCCTGTTCAGGCCTCTCTTCAGCATCTCCTCCGTAGCCACTGTCTTCTGTGTCTACGCTGTCGCTTCTCCACTTGGGTTCCTCCTGTTCCATCACTTTCCAGCCCTTGGTCAGCTCAGACACCAGGTTAGCGCATCTTCTCCTCCGAGTTGGGGTGCCATGGTCCTGGAGGATCCTGTCAATGTCACTCTCCAGCTGCCCAGGTTCAGGCATGCCACCGTCCTTCTCATACCTGTGACTGAGGTGGTTCACGTCCCCTCCTCTCTCATAAGCCTTGCTGACCACTGTTTTGGTCACCTCTTTCCTTTTGATGTGGGAAACCTCAGGGGCCTCCTCTGAGCTTTGTCCATCTCCATGTCCCTCTGGCTTTAGGGATGGAGACTTTGGGGCACTCTGAGCTTTCTGGTGAAGAGTGGGACTTAGGACTGTTGTAGGAGCTTGGGGTAGGTCCTGGGTCCCTCCGGGCAGCCAGCCTGCTGGCTCCTGGGCCTGCCTGGTGCTATTCTCATTCGCCCATTGCTGCCAACCCCGGGCCAAGTTGATGACGAGGGTGGCCGTGCGTACCTTTCGGAGGGCGCTCTTGGCTGGGCTCTCCTCCCTCTCCTTTTCTCCCGGAGCCATGCTACCCACCTGTCTCTTCTCTGCTGGTAGCCTGGGCACTGGCTAAAATGAGTGTGGTCCAGAGGAGTGTTTGCGATTTAAATAGAAGCCGAGTGGGGGTGGGGGTGGGGGAGAGGACAGCTTGATGACGGTGGAAACTATGTAAAGCATTCCTTGCCAAGATATGGTGCCTTTGCTCTGATGATGTTCTTTTTTTAAATCCTGACAGCTACAGTTTCATCACAGCCCAGGGACATCTCCGCTGGCAAAGGACAGTGACATGCTCACTCCCTTTCTTCTTCAAGTGCCAGAGTGAAAATTACTAGATCAAGTCATGTGTTCAGCCCTATGTCTTTCTTGACCTTAATGTGGTCCTACCATTTATAGGCACCTACAATATGTGTACAAATTGTGCTAGGAACATTACAGGCTTGTTCCCATGTAAACCTCAGCACCCTCAGTACAGCTGATAATTAGTTCCATTTTATAGCTAAGTAAAATAAAACCCAACTTCCTGCAATGAATAATATCTGAGATTCAAACCCAGATCTGTCTGATTCAAGGTTTATGCCTCCTTTCATACTAGTTACCAAAGATCCTAAGTTGCTTTTTTTTTTCAACTCCATTAGAGATAGACCTTAGATAATCTTATCTAAACTTCCTTTTCCAGATGAGAACATTAAAGTTCAAATAGTGGGAACTGGACCAAGGTTCAGATGGTTAGAGGCTCATTGTGTCTAGTCCCAGGTTGGAATTACTGTATAAACAAGTAATGTTAATTTACAAGATGATAGAATTTTGGTCCAATCATTTCGAAAATAAATTTTAAATACCTGCACACACATTGAATTTTAGAAATTATTATTAGAGTAAATCTTTTCAAATATTTTGCTTAAAAAGACCATTTAAAGATAAAATAAATGAATGCAATCAGAAGCACACACCCCCTTCTTTGTTTTTTAATAACACAGCCTTCTTTAGCTGGCCTTTGGGTTCATGTAGACAAAGATACTTTTTCAACTCTTAAAACAAAGACTGAAATATAATATTTTTAAAGAATAACTGAAAAGACAGGTCATATGGACAGAAAGAGAACCATCTTTGCTGTGTATTAAACCATGTAAAAGTGCCCAGAGCTCAGCAATGAATAATTTTTTAAAGTAAGACCATTTTTTCTTATTCATCAGTTCTATTAGGACTTTAAAACTATATCCTTTCCTCCAAATTTGACATGCAATTAACCTTATTGATTGAAAACAGCTGTGTAAGAGCATTAAAAAAGTTATAAACGTTAATTACTTCTGATAGTGAGACATTTGTTTTGAAAAAAGTTAATGTTAGTTTTTTGTCATATGGGTTATTTATCTCCTATGATTAAAACAATTTGGGGAATTATTTAATTCTCTATCTAGGAATCTGTCTGCTGTATTTTCAGAGTTCAGCAGCATCTGATAATGTTGACTAAGTGCCAACAATGCAGAGACACAATCCCTCTTGATTAATTAAGAGGAAATTGTATCACAAGGAAAGAAAACTATTACAAACAAAGATTTAAATCTGAGCCTGAAATTTCTGGCATTTCTTCCTGGAATGTGGATACATAAGCAGAGTGTTTGGTTCTTGTCGGATTCTCTCTATCCCAAGGAAGGCCTTGGGAAAGAATGAAGTGTCTACACGTTTAGCCCAGAAGCAGACACATTTACAACTTCCAAGGGATTTTTCCCACACCTGCTCCAAGTTCAATCCTGATAGAAGAAGAAGAAATGGAGATAGCAGATGTTAATTGCCTTTCACATATCAACAGGAATTGCAGTCAGCTGCCATGGGTTTAGAGCTGTCAGCAGATGGTCTAGGCACAAAAACAGAAGCAGCTCCCTAAAAGAATCTGGCCATTCCTCCTGAGATTTAGCCTCCATGGCAATTGCAGTCCTCCAGCCATACTTCTACAAAGAGAATGTTAAGTTCTTTCCGCCTGGTGTACATTTGGGCATTCCTTCCCTAAAGCAAGATCTGTATGTACCTACACTACAACTTTGATTCTACAGAAATGTTATGTTCACTTTCTCAGTCTAAATCCAGATTCGTAGGGGTCTCATATCTTCCTACTTTAATATATGATGTAAAAGAAATAAAAACAAAATCTCGAAGCTAAAGATAAGTTTGAAAAAAGTGATTACAGTGAGAGATCCCTACAAAACCATGAGATTTATAACTGTATGTGAAGATGCAGGCCTGACTAATTAAGTAATTATTTTCTTGTTTTGGTTTTTGGGGTTTTTTTGAGTCAGCATCTCACTCTTGTCATCCAGGCTGGAGTGCAGCGGCACACTCACAGTCACAGCACCCTTGATCTGCTGGGCTCAGGTGATCTTCTGCCTCAGCCTTCTGAGCAGCTGAAACTACAGGTAAACACCACCACACCCAGCTAATTTTTTAATTTGTTATAGAGACGAAGTCTCACCAAGTTGCCCAGGCTGGTCTTGAACTTCTGGACTCAGACAATCCTTTTGTCTCCAACTCCCAAAGTGCTGGGGTTTTAAATGTGAGCCACCACACCTGGCAATGAAGTTATTTTCACCTAAGAACTTTGTCATAGTGTGAAAGTGTTTTTGAAAAAGATATTCTGTATGATTTTATCATATGCACAATATTAGAAAGGGGAGAGAAATGTACTTATATATCTCTCTGCATGATACACTTAGAAGTTAGGTAGAGCCAATGCTCATAGGCTATATTATCCTATTAAAAAGAATTTAGAAACCTATGTTGGCTCAAAGTTCATATGAAATAATTTCTTTTATAAAATAAGTTTTGTTGTGTATATTTGAGGTTTATGATGATATAAAATACATTTATAAGGGGGACCCCAAAAGAATGGAATTTATTTATTAAAAATTGTGTATTTATTCGTACATGTTTAAACTTTAGTCATCTTCAAAGTACTCCCTGTTTGATACAATACACCAATGAGATGCTTTTTTCACTGCTCAAAACAGTTTTTGAACTCATCAATTTTTATGCCTTTCAGTGCTTCTGCCGTTTTTTATTTTACTTCTTCCACATCAGCAAAATGTTTCCCTTTGAGGACAAAGGGGAAACAAACAAACAAATGAAAAAGTCAAAGAAACCATCAAGCGAGCAGAGAATCCACAAAATGGGGGAAAATATTTACCAACTGTGTATATGACAAAGGCCTAACATCCAGGATCTATAAGGAACTCAAACATGCTGAAAGGAAAAAAACTAGCAGTCCCATTAAAAAGTGGGCAGGGCAACCCCTTAGGTTCCTCTCCCACTGTGGAAGCTTTTCTGTCCTCTTAATAAATCCTGCTTTAAAAAAAGAAAAAGAAAAAGGTGGGCAAAAGATATGAATACCCACCTCTTAAAAGAAGACATACAAACAACCAACAGACACATGAAAAAAACGCTCACTCTCATTAATCATCAGAGAAATGCAAATCAAAACCACATTGAGATATCACCTAACTCCAGTAAGAATGACCATCATTAATAAAACAAAAAACAGCAGATGCTGGCGAGGATATAGAGAAAAGGGAACACTTCCACACTGTTGATGGGAGTGCAAACTAGTTTAACCTCTATGGAAAACAGTGTGACAGTTTCTGAAAGAACTGGAAACTGACCTTCCATACAACCCAGCAATCCCCCTTCTGGGAATATACCCAGAGTAACTCAAATCATTCTACAAAAAAGATACCTGTGCACACATGTTTATTGCAGCACTATTCTCAATAGCAAAAACATGAAACCAACCATGCTGCCCATCAAAAGTGGACTGTACAAAAAAAAGTGGTATATGTACACAATGGACTACTATACAGCCATAATGAAGAACAAAATTATGAACTTCACAGCAACTTAGATGGATTTAGAGTCTATCATACTCAGTGATCTATTGCATAAGCAGACCCTGAACATCTAGCATAATACTACAAGAAAGGGATTGGTACTAGGGGAACGCTGCCGGGGGGTGGAGGGGAGGCACATAACATCAATAAGGGTGCCTGATCCTAATTCAGGTGAAGTGTGGTCCAATGGAATCTAAACATTACCTATACATAAACCACTTATGTACCCAATCCTGACTTGTACCCCACATCTTAAAAAATGAAAGTCACTCGGGGTGAGATCTGGTGAATAGGGAGGGTGGGGCATGAGGGTCATGCCATTTTTGTCAGAAATTACTGATAACTCAGAGCAGTGTAGGCAGTTGTATTGTCATGATGGAAGAACCAGTCACCTGTTTGTCCCAACTTGGGATGTTTCTTCTGCAAATTGTGAGGCAACCTTCTCAAGACATACAGATAAAAACTTTGGTTGACTGCTTGATCCAAAGGAACAAACCTGAGTGTACTACAAGAGGACTACCCTTCAAAAGGCAATTTCATTTTTGAGGGGTCCCTCTCATCTATAGTAAAATAGTTACTATAATAAAGCATATTAACATATCTATTATCTTGCATAGTTACTTTTTTGACAAGAACTGCTAAAATCTGCCTTAAAAATCTCTGATATTTTTAAACTAGAGCGCTCCTGTTGTGTATTGGATTTCTAGACTCATCCATTCTACATATCTGCTACTTTGTTTCCTTTGACCTACATCTCTCCATTTCCTTTCCCCACCCCACCCTTGGTAACCACTGTTTTAAACTATCTCTATATGTTTGACCTCTTTTTAAAATCACATAATATTCTTCTTTTTTGTTGGCTTATTTCACTCGACATAATATCTTCCAGATCCACTTATGTTGTGGCAAATGCAAGGATCCCACTCTTTTTTAAGGCTAATATTTTATGTATTGTGTGTGTGTGTCCAACATTTTCATTATCTATTTGTCCATCTACAGACACTTAGTTTCTTTCCATGTCTTAGCTACTGTGAATAATGCCTGAGTGAACACGGGAATGCCGACACCTTTACAAGGTGATGGTCTCATCTTCTTTAGGTATAGACTCAGAAGAGGAACTGCTGGGACATATAGTGATTCTATTTTTAATTTCTATAGGAGCCTCCATACTGTTTACCATAGTGGCTGCCACATCTACATTCTTCCCAACAGTGTGCTAGGGTCCTCTTTTCTCCACACCCTGTGAACATTTCTCTTGCCTTTTTTAAATAGCCCTCCTAATCAATATGAGGCAATATCTCATAGTGGTTTGATTTGCATTTCCCTGATGATTAGTGATGTTGAACACATTTTTGTACATCTATTGGTCATTTCCATATCTTCTTTGGAGAAGCCCTTTACTTGTTTTTTAATTGCATTTGTTTTTCTCCTATTGACTTGTGTCTTATTTCTAAATTTTGGATATTAATCCCCTATCAGATATGTAATTTGCAAATATTTTTTCCAGTCCATAGGTTGTCTTTTCATCTTGTTGATTGTATCCTTTCCTGTGCAGAAGCTTTTTAGTTTGGTGTAGTACCATTTACTTATTCTTTGCTTTTGTAGCCTGAGCTTTTGTTGTGATAGCCAAAAAAATCGTTGCTAAGGCCAATCAATATCCGGGGGCTTTACTCCTATGTTCTCTTTTAGGCTTCTTCTCTATGGCTTCAAATCCTGCACTTAGGTCTTTTATCTAGTTTGAATGTATTTTTATATATAGTATAAGACAATAGTCTAATTTTATTATTTTTCCTTTGGAAATTCCATTTTCCCTGAACTATTTATTAAAAAGAATATCCTTTTCCCATGTGTGTTCTCTTGGTGTCTTTGTTTGAATATATTTCTGGGCTCTCTGTTCTGTTCCACTGGTCTATCATTCTGTTTTTATGCCAGTACCATGCTCTTTTGATTACTATAGCTTTGTAATATAATTTTAAATCAGGAAGTGTGATACCTTTGACATTTTTTCTTTCTCAGTATTACTTTGGCTATTTGGAGTTTTTTGTGTTTCCTTTAAAATTTTAGGATTGTTTGTTTCTGTTTCTGTGATGCATGCTTTTGGAATTGTAGTAATGATAGCATGGAATCTATATGTTGCTTGGAGTAGCATGGGTGTTTTAACAATATTAATTCTGATCGATGAACATGGGATAGCTTTGTATTTATTGTGTGTCTTCAATTTCTTTTAGCAACATTTTATAGTTATTAGTGTACAAATATTTCACCTCCTTTGTTAAATTTATTTTTAAAATTTTTATGCTATCACAGATGGGTTTATTTTCTTGATTTCTCTTTCAGCTAGTTTGTCATCTGTGTATAGAAGTGCTACTTGTTTTGCGTGTTGGTTTTGTATTTTGCAACTCTTGAATTTATTTATTAGTTCTAACAGTTTGTGTGTGTGTGTGTGTGTGTGTGTGTGTGTGTGTGTAACTTTTGGGGTTTTCTACCTATAAGATCATGTCATTTGTAAACAGAGATAATTTTACTTTTACCTTTCCAATTTGAATGCCTTTTATTTTTTTCTTGTCTGGTTGTTCTTGCTAGTGATTTCAGTAGTATGCTGAATAGAAATGATAAGAGTGGGTATCCCTGCCTTATACTGGAGTTTAGTGAAAAAACTTTCAGCTATTCCTTATTATGATGTTGGTTGTTGGTTTTTCTTAAATGGCCTTTATTATGTTGAGGAACCTTCCTTCTATACCTAAACTGTTGAGTTTTTATCATGAAAGAATACTGAACTTTGTCAAATGCTTTTTCTACATCAATTGAGATGATCATGTGGTATCTTTTGTTCTGTTAATGTGATGTATCACATTGATTTATTTGCATATGATAAACCAGTCTTGCATGCCAGAGAGAAATCCCAATTGGCCATAAAAAGACTTTAAATAGGCCAGGTGTGGTGACTCAAGTTTATAATCCCAGCACTTTGGGAGGCCAAGGTGATAGGATTGCCTGAGTCCAGGGGTTCAAGACCAGCCTGGGCTACTTGGTGAGACCTCGTCTCTACAATATATCAAAAAATTAGTTGCACATGGTAGAGTGTGCCTGTAGTTCTGACTACTTGGAAGAGAGGTGGAAGGATCACTTGAGTCCAGGAGGTCGAAGCTGGAGTGACCCATGAGCATGCCACTGCTCTTCAGCCTGGGTAAGATATGATGACAGGCAACTTAGGAGAGGGTATAAAGATGGACAAAACAAAACCTACATACAAGATTTTCCCACCCTAGCCAGGAGAAGACATATGTACAATTGCCTTTAGTAGTGTGGAGAGAGCTGCATCCAAAACACAATTTTATGGGATCATTGAGCAAAAAGCAATTGATTCTATCAGAAAGAGTTCACAGAAATGGTGACTTCTTTATCTGGACCTTAAAAGTGAGGAGGATTTTACCAGGTGAAGAAGGGTACTCTAATCTAAAGAAATAACATTTAAAAAGTTACATAGGCATGAAGACATCTGGTACACCTAGAGACCTACTAATGGACTAGAGTAGAGATCATAAACCCAAATGCCTACAGAGTCAGTCAAGTCACTTAAAGGTGTGCAATGAGTTGGGTTGGGGCTACAGCACAGGATGGTGAGAATTGTGGGAAACTGGTGAAATAATGTTCCAGAGAGGAGATCTGTATTTTTACATGAGCGCTCCCAATTCTTTAATGGCAGTAGTTACACATGCACATACACACTAATACTGAGTGAACCAACATGGTATAGCATGTCTTTGGATTAAATTCTGCTTGTGTGCTCCCAGTTTATGACTTTTGGAGAACATAGTGTTTATGAGGAAAGGATAAGGGGCCAGGGAGTAGTAAGAAATGTCTCTGGAGAAGTAACTGAAAGCTACTTTGTGAAGAACACTTTGACAAGAAATCAGTGTTTTAACATTTGGGGCTCATCGTATTACTCAAATGGTCTTAACGCTTGATGTGTTATCAAATGCACATTACCAAATGATCAGTGTAGAACCAGAAACGTAGAGTTTGGGTTTGAAATATATAAGACTAGGGTAGGAAGACTGCGTATAGGGATTACTAAAATAATCTTGGAAAGCACCAAATAAGGGTCTGAAAGAAGAGAGATTGACTAGTTGCCATGAGTGAGGAGAATGAAGACTGTTCTAGAGGCCTCTGAGTTAAGTGATAGCTGGGAGAGGGCAGTGGAAGGAGAGGATCTGTTGTGAGAAGGAAAAGTTTGCTTTAAGTTGGGAAAGCTCTGGGACATGCATGTGGAGGTGTTGAGTAGTGAGATTAATAGGAAGTTTGGACCATGTGATCAGGCAGAACCAGGTGAAAATCCAGGCTCTGCTGGTTAGCAGAGTGATCTGGGGCATATTATTTAGCTTCTCTAAGATTTAGTTTCTTCGTCTGTAAAGTGAGTGTTAGCAGTACCTACCTCATAGTGCCTTGTGAGGATTAAATGAGTTAACATATACAAAGCACTTAGCACCATGCCTGGCACAGGTAAACTCTTGATAAGTGGTTACTATTATTAATATCTTGATGTTGAGTCAGGGTTTCATGAAATAAAACTTCTTAAATTCTGTTTGACCCAAGACAAGATTGATACCAGAACGAGCGCAGGGATAGTCTTCAGGTAGGAGGGTCAAGTAGGGTCACCTGCAGGAACTGGAGGCTGTGAGGGAAAGCTTATTTATAGTGTTTTATTTTAAGGTAATTTATAGTGTGACTTTTAAGGGTGTGTCTAAAAGGTTTCTCTCGGCCTGGTGGATGAGGTCAGATGAGGCCAGTTACTTGGTAATGCTGTACACAGACTCTCTTCTGGAACCTTCTGGAATATGGAGCTCAGTGATTCCCAATAGCTGGGGATCACGTTAGGATCTCACATCATATTAGGGTCATCTATGACACTTTCAAAACTATGGATGGTGAAGTACTGTCTCTGAAGACAGGCCTTGGGTGGGATCCTGGCATCAGTTTGATCTAAAATACCATGAAGGTTGAAGAACAATGGTTCTAGCTGCTAGAGTGCTGTGGGTCTAGAAGACACTGGACATACAGATTTTAAGTGTAGTCTGATCAATCAGGCAGATTGGTTTTGCATTCTGAATCTTCTTCTAGAAGTTCTGTACCCTTGGAGGAGTTATTTGACTTCTCTGATACTCAGTTGCCTTGTCTGAAAATATTAACCTCATCCTCACCTCATGTTTCTATCAGATTTATATGAGTCTGTGAAGAAATTAGCCCAATGCCCAATATACTGCATAGGAACACCACATGGAAGCTATTAATATTCTTGTTATTTATACAATTATTGAGGATAATGATGCCACCTTTTCAACAAATGACCTAGACTCATAGACAACATACTAAATTCACTATGAATAATGGAATATACACTTGCACATTATAAACAATAACAATTTACATACATTGTCAGAGTCTAAAGAAATTTTCAGAGAACAAATGTCACAAATCCTATTATGTAGTAAACTATAGTCACATCAACTTAATTCAGGAAACAAATACATCGTGACTTGTTACTCCTAGTTTAGCCTGAAAAATTAGCCTCAGAAACTGAACTTGTAATTATGACTCAAGCTCATTTTTCTTTGAGTAGAAGTTGTTCAGTCTTCACTATATTAGTAACACTAAGTTAGTTTTATGAATATCCAATTTGCTCCATAATGCCCTAATTTTGAGGTGTATCTCAGAATGCCAAGGAACAGCCTAAACTGACAACACCCTAACTTCTAGCTTGTTTGCTCACTGAGTTGCACAGCACACTACACCCACTGTGGCACCACCACGTTCACATTCACGCATTCATGCCCATACTCACACAGCTGAATGTGATGAGAGAAACCCATGGAAATTTGCCACGCTCCTTTTAAATTTTTCACCACCAACTTCAGATGCCACTCAACTATCTACCATATTTCCCTCGTCCATTCATTCTTCCAGTGTCCTGGATGACTGTATTTTGTTTTCACTGAACATTCAATGCTTCTTCTACTCTACTCACTCCTACCTAGTGTGCTTGCTGTCCCTTTCACTTAGAATGTAGAGTGTTCCAGAATACTCACTGTTAAGTCTATCTACCTTCCTGCATCCATGTACATATACCTGCCTATGTTCTTGATGTTATGGGTAAGTGGTCACCTCCAGTGAAGACCAGCCCTTCCTTTGGAGTTGTTCAAGACTGTCAAGACACTACTGTAATAAGACTTTTTTCCTCTCCTTCATCACAGTTTTGACCTGTGTATCTTTCCTATCATGCAAACATATTAGACTTTCGTCTATCTTGAAAAATATACTCTCTTGACCTCATAGCCACTCCATTCTCCCCCTCCCGCCCTATAACAGCAAGTTCCTTGAAGATATTGTGTGTACTGCCTATTATCCATTTTTTTCCCCTCATGAACCCAATCCAACAAGCTTTACCTTCAGGATTCATTAAATTCCTCTTGTCTTATCACCAGTAACCTTCATATTGCTAAATCTAATGATCAATTATTGGTCCTAAGTTTATTTGTCCTATTGGCAGCATGTGACACATTAGAACACTGACCTCTCCTTCAAATGCTTCCTTTCCCTGGCCTCTGGGACAAAGTCATCTCCTAGTTTTATTCCTACATCACTGGATTCTCCTTCTCAGTCTCCTTTGTTGTTTCCTACTCTTCTCAACTTCTTGACATTGGAGGGTGCTGGGCTTAGCATAGCATGGGTTATCTTCATTGCTCAATCTAGACCTCCTTCCCTGGTGATCTCAGGCTTTGAATGCTATCTTAATTATGACAATTCCCAAGCACGGATCTCCAGTCTGACCTCTTCCTTGTACTCCAGGCTTGTATATTCGATGACTTGCTAGGTATCTCTATGGCTTATCTGTCTAATGGCTAGCTCAACCTTAATGTGCACAAAACAATTCTCCATTTTCTTTCCAACCTGAGCTCTCCATAGTAGTCTCCTTTTCATCTCAAAATCAACTTTGTTCTACCAGTTGCTCAGGCCAAACCACTTGAAGCAATATTTGTTTCCTTTCCTTCTCATATATCCCTCTTCCAGTCTACCAAAATATCCTGTTGGATTTACCTTGAAAGCTTTCCAGAATTTGACCACTTCTCATCATCCTTACTGCCAAGAACTGTCCCCACCCCATTCACCCTGGCCATCCACAGCTCAAACCACCACTAAGCCTTGCTTATTTTTATTATACTTGTGAATTATTGTGGTCTCCTTAAGAGGTCCTCCTTGTCCTTGTCCACATAGTCTGTTCTCAACATTGGCCAAATCATTTAAAACATAGTCAGACAAATCACTTTGTTCAGCCTTTCTATGGTTTTCATTTCACTTAGAGTAAAAGCCAAAATCTCACGAGGGTCTGCAAAATCCTACAGCTCTATCCCCTTGTTGGCTTCCTGACAGCTTTGCTGTCACTCTCCTCCACCTCATCATTCACCCTGCCTCAGACATACTGGTCTTCAAACTGTTACTTCCTCATTAGCTCCCTTTGTCTCAATCCCTTCTTCCTTCCTTCCCCTCCTTCCCCCCACCAAGCTTGGTGCCATTGCCTCTGCATATTCAAAAGATTCATTAGAATATTTTTCTAAACAAGAGATTTCCTCCTCTTAGAAGGAATACTTCCTTCTCTGTAGAATAAAGGGTGTCATATCTTCTTTTATTTTGTCCTTCTGCAATGGAGACTGTGGAAAAAGGCATAGTGCAGTTAGAGGCTGCAGACATACACAGGTCAGATCAGACTTTTGGGAAACTTTAACACTCTGATAAGAAATATAAGTTTTATCTATACGATATAAGGTTTTAACCTGCAGAATGATATGATTAGCATTGCATTTTTTTTTTTGAGTTGGGGGTCTCACTTTGTCACCCAGTCTGGAGTACAGTGGTACAATCATGGCTCACACAGCCTCAACTCCTGGACTCAGATGATCCTTCCACTTCAACCCTCCAAGTAGTAGGGACTACAGGTATGTGCCATGATGCCCAGTTAATTTTTTTGGTTTTTTTGTAAAGACAAGGTTTTGCTATGTTGCCTATGAACTCCTGGGCTCAAGTAATCCCCCTGCCTTGGCCTAGCATTGCATTTTAATAAATTAACTTTGTTGGTGGTGTGGAGAATGATTCAAAAATGGTGTGTGGATGAGAGCAGAGGTTGAGATAACAATTAGGAAATGGTAGTAATAGTCTAGATAAGAGATGATTGGATCCTGCTCCAGGAAATTGCCATAAAGTTGGAAAGGAGGGCATAAGTACTGCAGATGAAATTAAGAGGTAGGATCAATAAGAACTGGTTAAAACTAAATGTCAATTATAAAGGAAACAAAGACATTTGGCATAAATATGAACATCCTGACCTGGGTTTCTAGGTGGATGTGGTTTTATTCACAAAGAATGAAAATACAAGGTGTGGGGAACAAGTTTGGGGATTGGACAAAATGTTAAATTACATTTTGACATATTGACTTGGAGGTACTTGGAGGATATCCAGAGGAAATTATCCAGTAGACAGGGATTGAAACTTAGAAAAAAGGTCTGGGCTGTTACATAGATTAGGGTTTTATTCAGGATCAGACTGACTAAGTTATGCCAAGTCACAAGCCTACAAGAATCACAGAGGGATCAAACCCAGGCATTCTGACTCCAGAGCCAGGGCTGTTAATGACTGTACTCTAACATAAATTCCTTCCTTCCTCCTTGCTCTCCACCCCCACCTTGAAGGACAGGACTCCACAATCTTGTGACACCACTCTCTGAACAAGCTTTTTTATGGGAATCTAAATATAGAGTTTTTCTATCTGATTCCATTAAATGTTCCTTTCCATAATAGCCCAGTCTTGCAAAAGTAGTCTACACCCCTTAATTTAATTACCTCCTGCTCACTTCAAACTTCTGATTTCCACCCACAAACTCAATTTAGTCAAGGTCACACAGATGACTTCCTCTTGCAAAATGCAAATAGTATTTTATTTCTCACTTAGTTTAACTGTTTATAGTACAGTATTTAATATTTTTATATAGATCTTTTTCTACACACACACACACACACACACATGCATGCACATTTGAAATATGCATGCATGTATGTGTATTAAGGAAGAAAGTCACGACAGAAATAGAAAGTTTAGAAAACCAGAAGGAACCAGCCAATCATAATTATGCCACACTCATATGACTCACACATACATTTGCACATTTCATAGATACACAACCTACTCCAAATCTTGAAACTTTGATGGTGCTAGAATTGTTCCTTTCAGTCAAGGGCTGCCATCTTGATAAAAAATAATTATTGAGATAGCCCATTGAACATGACTTTGCACACCAGAAGTTTTCTCTCTAAGGGCAATATGTAGAATTGAAAACAAAACAAAACAAACAAACAAAAAAACAAATCTCTCAAACTCGATCTTCAGTAACATAGGACACAGGTAATCTGCATACTCTAACATGTGCAATGACTGCTAAAACTAGCTGAAATTCGTTAGATTCCATCTAGAGGTAAGTCAAAAGTGGTACTGAGAAGTCCTGGAAATGGTGGCTTACAAAAGATTTTGTGAAAATATATTTTCTAAAAGGAAGAGCTCCATCCTCTAGACAAAAAGCTGCATTAGCTTGTTTGCCACAGTGAGCAAGAAAATCTGGTGGCAGGACAACAAAAATCTTGGACTTTGACTTAGAAAAGAGGTGTATTTGAGTACACAGAGGTAGTAAGACTACACAAAGCACACAGATATACCATCTTTGCAGAAAAGTCGATCTTTGTGGTTGCAATAGAAGGCTATTTGAACTGTGAGACTTGGAAGTACTCTGGTCTTTCTTCCTTCCTCATAAGGATTTCTTCAAATGACAAGTCTAGAAACATTTAACTCATTTAATGATGGATAACTTTTAAAAAATAGTACAATATCAACCCAAAGATACTCTAAGAAAAACAAATGGAAAGTATAGTAAACCTACCAACAGAGAACATTCACCAGAAAAACAAAAAAGTTGCCACAGAACAGATAAAAAATGTGAACCTTTAGCTATAAATTTAAAGAAAGAAGGACACCACTTCTATGAAAGAAGAAGGGAGGGCACAAAGCAGATAAAATACTTCATGGAAGAGTTGGCAAGACATCTATAAAGTATAGACTAGAGAAATGAAATTAGAGGTAGGAAAGTAAAAGACAAGTCTATTACTATCTACAAAGAATATGACTGTACTTGGAATACCCAAGAATAAACTGAAAAATTTGAAACAATAAGACAAATTAGTTGCATGGTAGGATAGAAAATTAGTATGCAGAAAATATCATTCATATATTTAACAAAATCATTTAGAAGATATAGAGAAATTAACAACTTATAATAGCAGAAATAAAAGTAAAATACTTATGAATAAACTCACTAATACACAAAAACTGTATGAAGACTACTTTAAGCACTTCTGAAAGACACTAAATACAAGTGAGCAAAGAAAAGGTAAAACCATGAGCTTGGGATAGAAGAACTTTACATCATTGAAACACTATTTCTCTCTATGGTAAATTTAACTCCATTTCAATAAAAAAAATACCATTTTTTTCTTTAAAATGAGATAAACCAATACTAAAGGTCATATACAAATCAAATAATCAAAATAAGAAAACATTTAGAAAGAGTAAAGTTCAATTGTCAAATAATACTGTCTTGATATATAAACTAACAAACAGAAAGACAGAGCAAGATAGAAAATTAAAAAACAAACCCAATGACATATAAGAATATAATACATGGCAGGAGTGTCATCTCAAATCCGTAAGGAAAATAAACTATTCAAAAAATGGCCATAGAAAAGTTAGAGCCATCTGGGCGGGGTAGGGTGGGGAGGGATGTGGATTCATCTTTCCCACTATGCACCAGAGGACATTCTAAATCAAAGATTTTAATGTAAATTTTCTCTAAAAGAAAGTGAGAAAATTTCTTTATAAATTTGGGGTGGAAATAATCTTTTAAAACATGACTCAAAATCCAGAAGCCATAAAGAAATTGGCAAAGGTTACTATATTTTTAAAAATCTACAAGGCACAGAAAAACGAAGGGAGGAAGAAGGTAGGGAGGGAGGGATGTAGGGAGGGAACATAAAAGGAAAGAAAAAAGAAAGAAAACAAAACTATAAACAAAGTCAGAAGAAAACACACAGGAAAAAAAATTTGCAACTCATAAAACAGAATGATCTCCCTAATATAAAAGAAGCACCTAGAAATTGAAGAGAAGAAGACCAAATTCCTGATAGAAAACTGGGCAAAAATGTTAATAAAAAGTTCACAGAAAAGGAAAAACAAATGACTCTTAAACAATGAAAAGCGTTCACTGTTATTTATAATAACACAAATGAAAAGTTAAAATTACATCGGGTTATTGTTTTTCTTCTAATCATAATGGCCAAAAACCCCACAAATTTTTGTTTGGCATTATATTTTATTGGCAGCCTGTGGGACAACAAGCACTCACCTTCAGTGCTAGGAGGTGCATAAAGTCCCAATGGTAGGCAATTTGGCAGTATTTGTCAAAATTACTTATTCATATAAGTCTGACCAACAAATTCCCCTTCTGGAAAATTATCCAAGGGATTCAAATGGTATTTTTACAACATTATGAATTACAACATTTGTCAGAATAATGAAAAATTGAAACAACCTAAATTCTATCACAGGAGAAGGTTAGATGAATTACTGCATATCTACCCACATAGACATTGTATGTAGGATTACAAAAATAAGTAAATAAGGAAACTTTCTGATAAGGTTATCGGATAAACTCCAAGATATACTAAATGTAAAAAGCAAATTATATATAATATAATGCCTTTTGTATTTTAAAAAAGGGGAAAAGTAAGAATATATTTTAGAATTTGTGGCCATATCCATAAAGAAACTCTAGGAGGTTTCAGAAAAACCTAAATATTGAGGTTATAGGGCAGGATATCTGCTTGGCTAACATGCATTCTTTCTTTGCTTATTCAAGTCTTTGCTAATGTCTTCCCTTCTAAAAGTGACTTACCTCTACTACCCTGCCCAGTTGAATGTGAAGGTTATGAGAACTGTTGTTTTTGTCTATTTTATTCTCTGATGTATTCCAAGCACAGAGGACACTTCACATAGTAAATACTCAAGAAATATTTGTTCAATGAATGAATAAGGGGGAAGGAGATTTCACTGTATACCTATGTATATTTGAAAAATAAATACATTTACAAAGTAATTAAGAAATAAGACAACAAAAAAGTAAATGGTAATAGGGCCTCAGATCTACTCCCATGTTTTCCATTTTGGAATTTATAAGAATTTGTCTTCATTTCCATGACTATGTTTTGATTAGATATTAGATGAGGGCTGAAAATGTTTGGTGGCTCTGAGTTTTACCTGGGGCCACCTCTACATGCCCTGAATGAGAGAGGTTCTCCTGATCCTTTTCAACCCTGCAGAAGAGTCCCATTGTTTTTGCAGTCTGCTCTGGCCCCTTTATAGGGGTTCAACTAGCCAAGGCCTCTTCTGGATGTTCTCAGGTTCTAGGCCTGCAGTCTCTGCAGTTTTCACTTTCCAGCCTTCCAGCTATGTACACGGTCCAACTCAACAAACATTCATTGAGCTACACGTAATTGTCACAGAGGTACAAAGATGAATGTGGTGCCATCCATGCTCTCTCAGGGACTGCAATCTAGTCAGGAAGATAGGCACACATAATTGCAAGGGACTCTAGGAGTTAACCTAAGGGTTGTTATTTCCTAAGTTTCCTTATAGTCACGCATCGCATGATACAGATACAGTCTGAGAAATGCATCCTTAGCAATTTCGTCATTGTGTGAACATCATAGAGTGTGCTTACACAAGTGTTAATGGTGTAGCCATCTACACTCCTCGTCTATGTGGTATGACCTATTGCTCCTGAGCTATAAACTTGTAAAGCTTATTGTTGTACTAAACACTGTAGGCAATTGTATCACAATGGTAAGTATATGTAGATCTAAACATACCAGAACCTAGAAAATGTGCAATGAAAGTATGATATAAAAGATTTTTAAAAGTGTCCAGCTGTACAGGGAATTTACCATGAATGGAGCTTGCAGGACTGGAAGTTGCTCTGAGTGAATCAGTGGTTGAGCAGTGAGTGAATATGAGGGCTTGTGAATATGAGGACATTACTCTACACTACTGTAGACTTTATAGACATTGTACAGTTAGGCTACACTAAATGTAGAAAAAAATTTTACTTTCTTCAGTTAACTTTAGCTTACTGTGACTTTTTTACTTTATAAACTTTTAATTTTAAGCTTTTTTACTCTTTTGTAATAACAGCTTAAAACACAAACACACTTTTTGTTTTGTTTTGCACACAAATTTTTTAATATCTTTATTTTAGAAAATTTTTTATTTTGCAACTTTTTAACTTAATTTTTTAATTTTATTTTTTTATAGATTTAGGGGGTACAAGTACAGTTTTGTTACACAGATATATTGTGTAGTGGTGAAGTCTAGGCTATTAGTGTACTTGTTACCTGAACCCAATAGGTGATGTTTCATCCTACCCCTTTTTGAGTCTCCAGTGTTTATTATTTCACTTTCTATGTCCATGTGTACACAGTATTTCACACCCACTTATAAGTGACATTTGATTTTCTGTTTCTGACTTATTTCACAGGCTCCATCCATGCTGCTGGAAAAGACATGACTTCATTCTTTTTCATGGTGAGTAGTATTCCTGTGTGTGTGTGTGTGTGTGTGTGTGTGTGTGTGTGTGTGTGTGTGTGTTTCACCACATTATATTTATCTATTCATTCATTGATGGACACTTAGGACTATTCCATGACTTTGCTATAATGAATAGTGCTCTGATAAACATATGAATGTAGGTGTCTTTTTGATTCAATGATTGCTTTTGCTTTGAGCAAATACCAAGTAGTGGGATTGCTGGATCAAATGGTAGTTCTATTTTGGTTCCTTGAGAAATCTCCATACTGTTTTCCACAAAAGATGTACTAATTTACATTCCCACCAACATGTATAGGTGTTCTCTTTTCTCTGTATCTTCAGCAACATCTCTTGATTATTGACCTTTTAATACTAGCCATTCTGACTGGTGTAAGAGGGTATCTCATTGTGGTTTTAGTTTGCTTTTCTCTCGTGATTAGTGATGTTGAGTATTTTTTTGTATGTTTGTTGGCCACCATATATTTTTAAAACACGACTGTTCATATCCTTTGCCTACTTTTTAATGGAGTTATTTGTTTTTTTCTGTTGAATTGTAGAATTTGGATATTAGCCCTTTGTTGGATACACAGTTTGCAAATGTTTTCTTTCACTTTGTAGGTTGTCTGTTTACTGTTGTTTATTTCTTTTGCTGTGCAGGAACATTTTAGTTTAATTAAGTCCCATTTGTCTATTTTTGTTTTTGTTGCATTTGCTTTTGAGAACTTAGTCATAAATTCTTTGTCTAGGCCAATGTCCAGAAGAGTTTTTTATAAGTTTTCTTATAGTTTCAGGCCTTACATTTAAGCCTTTAATCCATCTTGAGTTAAATTTGTGTGTATAGTGAGACAAATGAGTCCAGTTTCAATCTTCTGCACATGGTTATTTAATTTTCCCAGTACTATTTATTAACATAGGGTGTCTTTTCCTTTGTGTATATTTTTATCAGATTTGTCAAAGTTCTGTTGATTTTAGGTATGTGACTTTATTTGTGGGATCTCTATGCTGTTCCAATCATCTACATGTATGCTTTTACACCACTATCGTGCTTTTTTGGTTACTATAGTCTTGTATGTGATTTGAAGTCAGGTAATATAATGCTTTCAGTTTTGTTCTTTTTGCTTAAGATGCTTTGGCTAGTCAGGCTTTTTTGGTTCCATATTAAATTTGAATTGTTTTTTCTAATTCTGTGAAAAATGACATTGAGATTTGATAGGAATTTCATTGAATCTGTAGATTTCTTTGGGCAGTATGTTCATTTCAATGATATTAATTCTTTCAACCCATGAGCATGGTATGTCTTTCCATTTGTTTATGTCATCTATGATTGTTTTCATCAGTATCTTTTAGTTCTTATATAGATCTTTCGTCTCCTTGATAAGATGTAGTTTTAGGTTTTTAAAAAATTTTTTTCCTGTGGCTATTGTAAATGGGATTGAATTCTTGATTTGGTTCTCAGCTTAAATGTAATTGGTATATAGCAATGCTACTGATTCTTGTATTGTTGATTTTGTATCCTGAAACTTTACTGAAGTCATTCATTAAAAGCTAAGACACAAACATATACGTTAGCCTGAGTTTACATAGGGTTAGGATAATCAATGTCACTGTTTTCCACCTCCGCATCTTGTCCCACTGGACGATTTTCAGGGACGATAACACTCATGGAGCTGTCATCTCCTATGATAACAATGCCTTCTTCTGAGTCTGTTTTACAATTAACTTTTATTTTTAATAAGTAGAAGGAGTATACTTTAAAATGACAATAGAAAATATTGTATAGTAAATACCAGTAGCATAGTTGTTTATTATCAAGTATCACGTAGCCTACATAACTGTATGTACTAGACTTATACAACCAGCTCCTTGTAGGTTTATTTATACCAGCGTCCCCTTAAACACATGAGTAATGCATTGTGCTATGATGTTACAATAGCTAGGATGTCACTAAACGGTAGGAATTTTTCAGATTCTTAACTATCTTATGGGACCGCTGTTGTATGTGTGGTCAATTGATGACCAAAATATTATGTGGTGCATGACTATATTAATTTGCTAAGGCTGTTGTTACAAATTGCCACAAATTTGGTAGCTTAAAACAGAAATTTATTCTGTACACCCCACAACCCCGTAACCCCGCCAAGTTCTCAAGAACAGAAATCTAAAAATCAAGGTGACAGCCTGACCAATCTCATTTTCAAGGCTCTAGGGGAGAATCCTTCCTTGTTTCTTCCAGGTTCTGATGGCTCCAGGTTTCTTTGGCTTGTGTCAGCATCACTGGATCTCTGCATCTGCTTTATATAGCCATCACTTCTGTGTCTGTGTCTTCCCTTTTTCTATCTGAGTCAAATCTTCCTCTGCCGTTGTCTTACAAGGACACTTGTCATTGTATTTAGGGCCAGACCAGATAATCCATGATGATCCTATCTCAAAATCCTTAATTATACCTGCAATGACCCTTTTTTCCAAATGAAGTCATATTTACAGAATCCATAAGTTAGGATGTGAATATATCTTTTGGGAGAACATCATTCATCCCATTCCTTGCAAGGTGTCCTCTGTCAGCATCTTATTGTGCTTTGATTTTTTCTAAAAGCACTAAAGACTGACTTTGGGATCAAATTAGGCCTAGTTGCTAGCTAGTTGTGTAACCTTGGACATGTAACTTAACTTCTCTCTACTTAAGTTTTCTATCCAGATAGGCATTTGACAGAATTGCTGAAAAGATGAAATGAGGCGTGGAATGTAAAACTATTATTAGGGTGGTTCAATAATTATGTTGTGATTAACATGTAACATTAGAGACCAGAAGGACTCTAGTTTCTCAATGCATAGTTATATAAGAAGGCATTTATCTTGGTCCTTCTGCCTTCCTGTCCTAAGGTAAGCCTTGGCGGCTAGCTTCAATCTTGAAATGCTGGCTTTGCTTAGAAAGCCTTGCAATGTCCGGCAGACAATTGGAAATTTCCTATTTTAAGATTTAGGACACTGGTAGGAGGTCTGAGTTATGTTAATTTCAGAGCCCTCTGACAAGCTTATCTTTTTTTTTTTTTAATAGCTATTGAAGTTTACTCAAATAGTCAAAGGAAGCTGTGGGAGAGGTATCTTTAACATCTGTCTGTCATTTAACACCACTTGTAACCACAGGGAGAAAGGAAAGGCTTGTCTGAGAGCTATATTTAAGTTGCAAGGGTCTAAGCAGCTCTTTTTTAAAAAGGCAGATAACAGCTTCCTGTCTGGCAGAAATTGCTTAAAGAGAAACTTTGATTCAATGTCTCTTTACTCATTTAGTGAGAATGACCTATCCCACAACCCCACCCCCACCCCCCACATAAAGTCCAGGGAGGAATTATTTGTAGTTATTTAAGTAAGAGGCTTTAGGTTCTTGTCTTCTCTTCAAAATGAATATTAATTCTCTTAAAAAAAGGAGTGTTTGAAACCTTCATGTTTTTTTTCTTTAAAATAAAAATATTTCTGTAATCCCAGTACCTTGTGGGGCCAAAGTGAGAACATTGCCTGAACCTGTGGGTTTGAGACCAACCTGGGCAATATAGTGAGGCCTCGTCTCTACAATAAATAAAAAAAAATTTGCTGGGCATGGTAGTGTGCGCCTATAGTTCTGGCTACTTGGAAGGCTGTGGTGGTGGAAGGATCGCCGGAGCCCAGCAGGTCGCTGCTGGGGTGGCTGTGAGCGTGCTACTGCACTCCAGCCTGGGCGACAGAGTGAGACTCCAACTCAAAATATAAATAAATAAATAAATAAATAAAATAAATACAAAATAAAAATATTTTTTCTGGTAAAAATACTTTGGTCAAGTAAAATTCTCATGGAGGCCTAATTTATAAAACAAGTAAAGAAGAAACACCTCATGATAAATATATGAATTTGTTTGCTTGTAATCATTTCACTGTGTAAATCTGTATCAAAACATCATATTGTATATGCATCTTAGATATATACAATAAAAATAAATATAAAAAGAAGAAAATTCTTCTTTTCCATTTAGGAAAAGAAGGTAATGGCCTACATTCTAGAACTAAACACTTGACCAATGCCCTTCATCAGACAGAACATGGAACCTCTGGAGCAGCAAAATCTTTCTGTGGATTACTATCTTTGCCCAGAACAAACTCATCTGCCTGAGGAAGGGGATGGAGGACACTCGGACCAGCTGGAGAATGTCTGAGCTTTGATTTGAAGGCCAAGTTCCTGTGGTAAATCTTATTCTGTAAAACTCCCTGGATGTGAAAAGAGACGACCAGATAACTACACTGACTACCTTAGAATTCCAAGGTTAAATGTGGAACACAAGTAAAACTAGATCCATTGTTGATAAAAACTTCAGATGCAGTCCTGGGAGGTTTGACAAGTACTACAGGCAAGTGGCTAAGAGTGCTATCCAGAAGCAGCTGGAACTGCTGGTTCTGATTCAGTCTTTAAAATATATATATATATATATTTGAATCTCACTCTTTTGCCCAGGCTGGAGTGCAGTGGCACAATCATGGTTCGCCAAAGCCTCAACATCCTGGGCTCAGGCGATTTTTTCATCTCAGCCTGTAGCTGGGACTACAGATGTGTCACTACACCTGGCTAATATTTTTGATTTTTTTGTAGAGATGAGGTCTCATTATGTTGCTCAGGCTGGTCTCAACCTCCTAGGCTCAAGTTATCCTTCTGCCTCAGCCTCCAAAGTGCTGGGATTACAGGCATGAGCCACTGTGCCCAGCCCCAGTCCCAGTTTTATGGGGTTTTGATGGTCTCTAGATTAGCCAGTAGCATTAGCAATGCCTAGGAACTTGTAAATGTAGACTCTGATACAGACCTACTGTATCAGAATCTGCATCCCTGGATGACTTGTATGTACACTGAAGTTTGAAAAGTAGTGACCTAGTGTGGCAGAAAGAGTCACCCTAGGTGACTCCCAGTAATTTCTGCCTCCTATTATTCACACCTGTATCTAGTTCTCTTCTCTTGAGTGTGGGTAAGACTTATGACTTGCTTCTACCCAAAAGAAAATAACAAAGGTGAAGGGATTTTTGCAGATATAGTTAATGTCCAAATTAGTTGATTTTGAGTTAAAGGGAGAATATCCTGTGTGGGCCTTACTCCATCAGGTGAAAAGCTCTTAAGAGGGACTGTCCTTCCCTGAGGTGAAGAACTCTACCTTCAGGCTTGACAAAATAAATGGCTTTGTGTTGGAGAAATCTGCATGGAACTGTGGGTGGCCTCTAGGAGGACCTTGGGTGGCCTCTAGGATCTCAGGGTGACCTCCAGCCAATAACCTGCAAGAAGCAGGGCTCTTCATCATACAGTTGCAAATACATGGCTTCTGCTAACAGCTTAAATGAGCTTAGAAATAGATTCTTCTCCAGTTGAGCCTCCAGATGAGAGTGCAGCTTCAACTGACAACTTGATTATTGTCTTGTACTATACCCTAAGCAAAAGGCCAGTTGAGACATGCCTGGATTCCTGATCCACAGAACTGCAAGTTAATAAATGTGTATTATTTTAAGCTGTTAAGCTTGTAATAATTTGTTATACAGCAATAGAAAACCAGTGGTACATCTAGGGCAATTTTTTAAATCCTCTCTTTGACTTGGGTTTGTCTAAATATAAAGGGGTTAAAAATAGTATCAACTGTGGGGATATTTTGCAGATTAATGACTAATATATGTAAAATGCTTAAAACTATACTTGTTAGATGGTAAATGCTCAATAAATTGCTTTATTATAGCATTTATCTTATACAGAGGATTATATGACTTAATTATTTGCCTTTTGAAAATTGCTTTTAATACAACTGAAGCAGTGCAAACAAAATGAATAAAAGTCAAGGAATTATGTTGCGTCTTGAGTATATGAGCTTCTAAAACAGGAATCCCAAGTGTGTCTATTGCATTTTCTTCAGTAAAAGTGTAGGCAAGTGCAGCTAAAGTCTAGATCACTGCTTGTATTAGGCTTGTTCACCTAAAAGGATCTGTCCAAGCATCTGTTGATTATAATTTAAAGTGAAAAAACAAGAACCATTATAATCATTTTACTAAGAGTTAGGAGAAACTGTGGAGGAAATGATTTGTGCATGTTGTGAAGGAAATGAATGACATAATGGAACTGAAATCCAGTACCTCGATTCAACTCTGGATTCTCACAATATCATAAGCTATTTTCTGTGTGGCAAAAGACAAGATCAGACTGTAGACAATGGACATTTTTCAGCCCTTGTTTCTTTTTTCTGGGTCTGCTCCTCCTAACCTGCCAATTAATGAACCATCCATCTTTTTCTCATTGACAGAAACTTTGGGGACTTGCACAATGTTACTTCTGATTATACACCATGACTTGCAGGTATAAACAATAAAGAAGCAATAGCAAGTCTCTGATCCTTTGAGTGGCAGCACAACTGCTGTCATGGCAATAAAATTAGATTGGGAGTTGAATTCCATCTTTTCTTCTGACACTTAATTTTTTTAAGCCTCCACATAAACCTTCATATGCAATGCAATTCCAGACAGTTCTTTTCTTAGTAACCCTGTCATTCTTTTTCAATGCCTGTGTTACCTTCTTATTGGAATGACCTTGTATATTGTATTTAGAATTCTGTTCAGATATATTTAATTATAATGCCCTTTCAGGATACTTGTATTTGGCAGCCTCCTGTTTTATTACTCTTTGTTTAGAAGCTCAATATGCATTCAGGAGTGCTTTTTGTTCTACTCTACCAAAGACACTCATATTTGGTTCTTGGCAAATACCAAAGATGAGGTCAGTCTATAATTGAACTTTCATAAATCATTCTCTGCTACGTGTACCCAAATTCCCACAACCTTTTCTTCTCTCAGAAACCTTTTATAAGTCACTAAAGGATGAGATGAAGTAGGTTTATCTCTCTCAGTACATGTTTTACTTTTCATTCTTTTATCAACTAAAGCTTTAGGTTTTGTTGCTAATGCAAATATGCTGTTCTCACTTTAGCCTGCTTGAAGAGGTAGCTGAGTTCTGAAATTACATGTTATCTTCAGATATTCATGTTAATACAAGAAAGTGTATATACATACTTTGTATTCATTAATCAATTTAATATGCCAGTCTTGATGTTTACAAGTCACATCTCAATTAATATACAGGCATCTGCATGTATGTAAATATTTATTTGTATCCTTGTATTAAAATCCCTGGATTCCTAATATAGAACTAATATAGTCTATTTCTAATCCTAGTCCTAATATAGTCTAACTCTAAGAGGCCACATTATTCACCGTCATATATGCGCTAAAGCCACAATATGTTTTTAACTCTTTCAAAAATATTTTATTTGAGGATAGTGAAAAAAGTGAGCATTAATTTCTCTTTAGAACACTATTGGAGGCTGAAGCTATCTAAATAATGCAAATATAATATAATAATAATGATTATGTTGATGATAACAGGTATACCTTTTTTTAAAACTCTGAATCCAGCTAAGGCTGTATGTTTTAATAAACTATGTTAGGAAAGTCACATGACAAAAAAATCTTTAAGACTATTTCAATGACAAATAACACTTGATAGTAATAATATATATATATATATATATATATATATATATAGAGAGAGAGAGAGAGAGAGAGAGAGAGAGAGAGAGAGAGTTGGAGTCACACTCTGTCACCCAGGCTGGAGTGCAGTGGCATTCTAATGGCTACCGCAGCCTCAACATGCTGGGTTCAGGTGATCCTTCTGCATCAGCCTTCCAAGTAGCTGGAACTACAGGCAACCACCATGATGCTCAGCTAATTTTTTTTATTTATTGTAGAGATGAGGTTTCACCAATTTGCCAGGCTGGTCTTAAACCCCTGGGCTCAGGCAATCCTCTCTCCTTGGCCCCCCAAAGTGCTGGGATTAGAGGCTTGAGCCACCGTGTCCAGCCAAAAATATTTTTTGATAACAGATTTTTCTTCAAAAAGCTTTCACTGTCACCGTGCTTTCATGATACATTCACTTAGGGTGGGAAAAAATGTTGTACATAAGGGATACTAAGACACAATGAGTTTAAGTAAATTGCACAATCATATAAGAAAAACAGCAAAGATCCAGAAGCTGGATTATATTATCATATTTATTTCCTGTTGTATCTTGTAATAGATAATTTGTTGAGCAGCATAGGATAAACAGGAATAATATAATGCAGGTGTTGCACAGCTAGTAGAGTAGCTAGAATGTTGAAATACCTACTTATGTAAACAGCACTTGTGTCTAACACCCCACCTGGACATCCCAGATCCAGCAACCATAGGTTAACACCCAGTGCATGGTGGATCCTTCAAGACTCAGCTTCAACTCAGTGCTCAGGCTGTCCCCCAGTGGTTGAATATTTTGAGTGTCACCCATGGACAAGGTTGTTTAATAACTAATTGTGATGCTGGTGAAATTTCAGTGATTCAAATGACCTGTAGTTCCTTAAAATGGATTATGATGTGTATTCTCTTCTTTCTGTTATTGTCTGTTTTCCTTATATTTCCATCTCATACTCCAAAAATGTAAATTAACCCTTCCCCTGCTTGTAATGTTCCAACCTGGAAAATTATTTCATGGGGCCTGATATTTGGAAATATCACTACCTTAATGGAGCTTCTAAAATAATCTTTTGCTGAGACGGAAAAGGGAGATATGAAAGAGGTGGAGTCTGTATGCTTTAAGACAGGAACATGATGAGATCTGAAATAATATCAGAATGACTTCTTATAGAATGCTAGAATTTGGCTACATAGCAGCAAATCTGGCGGTTTATGAAAAGCTGGCCTCAAACAACTAGGAATAGAGTTTTGATCTTCTCTGGAAGATAGACAAAGACAATCTGTAAACTGAGTTTGATCAACTTCATGAGTTGTTTTTCTTTAAGTGAGGGAAGACTAGTAACTGAAGTTTGAAATATCTATAAATGAATCACCCTCAGTCTTTCTGTTGTGATTATATGGCAAGGTTAAAATAATATTTCTTTTTTTTTTTTAAGTTGGAATCTCACTCCATCGCCAAGGCTGGAGTGCAGTGGCATGCTCAGAGCCACCCCAGTGTCAACCTGCTGGGCTCCAGCAATTCTTCCGCCCCAGTTTTCCAAGTAGGTGGAACTATAGGCCTGTGCTACCATGCCCAGCTAATTTTTGATTTATTGGAGAGACAGGTCTCACCAAGTTGCCCGGCCTGGTCTCAAACCCGTGGGCTCAGGCAATCCACATGCCTCCCAAAGCGCTGGGATTATAGGTTGAGCCACCGAACCCAGCCTAAAACAATATTTCAAGTGATAAAGATCCACTTTAAATTTCCAACATATCTGAATGGCTCCAATTGCAAGACTGGTTCTAGGAAATTGAAGATTAAATGTTTACTTGTTAGTGTCCATCACAAAGATTTTTCAGATAGATTAGGTTAATCTCAGTCTCTATTCTTTATGGAGTCAAATCGATTATTTCCCCATTTTGAGCTTAATTCCTGCTTTCTAAGTAAAACTTTCATCTGTTGATAGTGACCAGCCCACATCCACAGATGCATGTATTGCTGACTGATGACCATTTTTTTAAAACTCTTTTCCAGTTCCATGTGTACTCTGATTTAGTGTGAAATGCACACCCCGCCCACTTACCGTTTTCTCCCTATCCAAGTGGCTTTTCACGTCCCACCACTGAATGCTATTGGTGAAACTTTGTCTTTTCTGAAACAGTGGAAGACCCTAAGAACACAGCCTGACTCTTCCTTCAGTAGCTGGACATGATCTCATTTTTCCCTCTTGTATTCCCTCACTGGACTTGGCTTTGAGAAAGAACTCAGTTGCATTTTAGCCTCAAAATACAGCTGAGTTGCTTGACCTTTCTATTCTCAAAGTCTCTTGAGGCAAATTGGTCTATCAGCTACCTCCTTTCACATTTCATAGCAACAGGCAGAACATGCGCTTATTCACTGCTTTTCCAGTCGCCAACTGCTTTGCTCAGCAGGCAACTGTGTTGTGGTTGAAAAAGGTAGCCTTCTAACAGATCTAGTACTTGTGTAACTGAAAGCAACCCTGGGGCTAACCTATAATTATACTGAGCAAATGTCTTCTGTACATCCGGTGTGTCTTAAGCATGTCAAGAACTTGTGGTTAGAAATCTCAATAGAGTATAATGTATATTCACTTGGGCCCCTGAGTGCCACTGGGGCTCTCAACTTATATTTGGGACATCCATGAAATATAGAAAGGAGAAAAGTGCACCAAATGCTATAGTACAAGTCAAGATATAAGCCGGCCAGGCTCGGTGGCTCAGCCTGTAATCCTAGCACTTTGGGAGGCCAAGGTGAGTGGATTACCTGAGCCTGCAGGTTCTAGACCAGCCCGGGCAACTTGGTGAGACCTCGTCTCTACAATAAATCAAAAATTAGCTGGATGTGGTAGCGTGTGCCTGTAGTTCCAGCTACTTGGAAGGTTGAGGCGGAAGGATTGCTGAAGCCCAGCAGGTCGATGCTGGAGTGACCATGAGTGTGCCACAGCACTCCAGTCTGGGGGGCAGAGTGAGACTTCAACTCAAAAAATAATAATAATAAAAATAAATAAAAATAACAATATTAGCCAATATCTGTGTCAGAGGCAAGTTCCTTTGGTTAAATTATCATTTTTGAATGCATTTAAGTGAAAGTAGCCTTTTATTTTAAAGCAACCAGACATAGACTTAAAAGAAATAAAAAAGGTGTAAATAAAAGCAGATAAGAATCTTTAAAAGAATAAGCTATGAACCTCTTATGTCTTAGACCTAAAATCTTTGGCAGATTTAGATTTTTAAAATTATATTCTGGGTTCTCAGTTTTTGTTCCCTGGAGACCACTTTATTTTTATTTCTTAAACCTGCTTTCATAATTCTCAGAATTATCCTAGAAAATCCATATATCAGTCGAATGGAATCCATAACGCTCCCACTTTACCTAATACCCTGATCCAACAACGATGGGCTAGTGGTTCTCAAACACCACTTGTCTGTCTTTATGAGCTGCTGTCTTAGTCTGTTCAGGCTGCTATTAAAAAATACTTTAGGCTGGTAGTTTATAAACAACATGTGTTTATTTCTTACAGTTCTGGAGGCTGGGAAGTCTAAAAATCAAGATTCTGTATCTAGTGAGAGTCCACTACATCTTTTTATCATAGCACTACATGGTGGAAGGGGTGAGGGGGGTCTCTGAGGTCTCTTAAAATGGCACTAATCTCATTCATGAGGGCTCCATACTCATGCTCTGATTACCTCCCAAAAGTCCCAACACCTAGTGCCATCACCTTGGAGGTGCCTCCCCACCAGCCCCTCTGATCCTGGTTAAATCCTCTCTTCACACTCCAGACTTTGATCTCTCCTCTACATCTTTCCATTTTTGCTCTTTTAAGTAAATATGTTCCTAAAAATGAAAATTCAGGGCAACTCTTTTTCAGGTCCCCCCTCCCCGCAATTGGGAGCTTTTTTTGTCTTCTTAATAAACTCCTATTTTCTCACCAAAAAAAAAAAAAAAGAAATGAAAATTCATGTAACGAGCTACACAACAATATCAATCATCTGTAAGAAGTGAGTGTTGGTAGTATCACCAATTCCAATTCAATGAGTTCTTAGTGTGCAGACAAAAGCAAAAGATTTAGCTCTTGGAATACTCATTCTAGGGATGCTTCCTTTAGGAACATAGTCATCATGCTGGGAGAAACCTGAGCCATGAGGGAGCCATGAGGAAGAGCCATATGTAAGCACTTTAGGCACAGCTGCCAGTTGAGCTCCCAGTCATAACCCAGCCTCCACAGTCAGCTGCGTGAGTGAGCTCTCTCATACAAGGAGGACTCCCCAAACCCAAATTTATTTATAAAAAAGATCGTGTATTTATTTTTGCATGTTTAAACTTCAGTCATTGTCAAAGCACTCTCCGATGCAATACATCTATCAAGAAGCTTTTTCCACTGCTCCAAACAGCTTTTGAAATAGTCGATTTTGATGCCTTTTCGTGCTTTGGACATTTTTTGTTTCACCCCTTCCAATCAGCAAAATGTTTCCCTTTGAGGACTTTTTTTCATCCGGGAAAACAAAAACAAAAACAAAAGTCTCTCAGGGTAAGATCAGGTGAATAGGGAGGGTAGAGCACAGGAGTTATGCTGTTTTTGATCAAAAATTGCTGAACACTCAGCATGGTATGGGCAGTTTGTTCCTGTAAGTCACCCATCATGAAATGGGCAAATGCATTGAACAAACCTCCAAAAAAATATTCATTGAAGCCGAATACAGCCTCTCACAACAACTCTAGCTGGTACACTGATACTGATGGGTTTCTAAAACATTTACATAACAGAGGAAGCCTGTACTACAAGGGGCCTCTGCCCTACAAAAAATAATTTCTTTTTTTTTAGTCCCCCTTTGTATGTCCTCCACTGTTGAGCAGTCAAAAAACTCCAGCCCCAGCAGCCATATAGTTGCACTCGCCTGAGACCTCAAAATTTAACCTCCCAGATGACTGGTCTACGCACAGATCTCCTTTTCCAGATGGCAAAATTATCTACTTTTTAACAGCATAAAGATTATCTAAAGGGTGTAACTTTGCTAAGACCTCTGAGAGATTTAAGACCCTGTAGAACCTTTCAACTAAGCAAGAAGCTTTCTAAGAATCTTAAAGTCACTGCCTCACCTAGGGTTGCCAGGTGAAAGACATACAGGATGCAATATTTGGCAATAGTTATACTAAAAATTTTATTTGCTAAATTTGGCAACCTAACACAGTACCCTGGATCTCTACCCAAGAAAAAAAAGAGACTGGTCTCAAAGAAACCACTTATTATAACCTTCCATATTTTATTTCTTGGCTTTTTCTTAGATCAGTATAGAAAGTGGATTCCCAAGATCAGTCAAATCCACCTATTAAAATGCTGCAAACCCCTCCCAAAGATCTTCTAAGCAACTATTCATTCTCAGTATTCTCAACACTTTTATAAAATATGTAACTGAATCTTATAAAACAAAAAAGCAAACTAGAACTTGGACTTTGGGAAAATCAGATCAAATGCAAATAAAAACCAGATTTGAATAAAGCAAAGAATTATTCATTTTGATTTATCTCTGAAGGATACAGTGAAAGGGAAAAACAATATTTGGATGATTTTCAGCAACAAAAAATACCTAAAGTCCATAGAAAATAATACCAATAACATTTAATTTTTGGATGTTTTGCTTTACAGTTTACAACAGATGCATCTAATTTGAATTTTATAAGAACCCATGTGAAGTAGAAAAGTGACAGATCATTTCTGAATCCTATAAATCTTAACACGAACCGTAGCTCAATACATTATTGTTAGGTTGAACAATTACTAACAATTCTATTTTACATATGAGGAAGCTGAGGCTCAAATAAATTATGTTTATTTCCCAAAGCCAGATAAACAATGTATGAGAAAAACAGGATTTGACTTTGGTATTTTCAACTCCAGATTAAGTGGCTTTCCTGATATACCACCATGAAACTCTCTGTAAATTCTGCAACCAATGGGAGTCAATTTATGAAAAAAACAAAAAGGGAATCTTATGTGAGAAAAATGTTGATTCAACTAACATTTTTGAGCATCTATTAGGTGTCAAGTACTATGGTCTTGCACATGTTTTCTCACTTTAAATGACCTATCAGTAGCAGTTTATGCAGAATCCACCTTTTTTTTTTTTTTGAGTTGGAGTCTCACTTCTTCACCCAGGCTGTAGTGCAGTGGCATGCACAATCACGGCCACCCCAGCGTCGACCTCCTGGGCTCCAGTGATCCTTCCGCCTCAGCCTTCCAAGTAGCTGGAACTACAGACGTGCGCTACCACACCCGACTATTTTTTATTTTATTGTAGAGATGAGGTCGCGCCAAGTTGCCTGGGCTGGTGTTGAACCCGTGGGCTCAGGCAATCCACTCACCTCAGCCTCCCAAAGTGCTGGGATTACAGGATGAGCCACCAAGCCCAGCCAGAATCTACCCTTTCAATTCTCTATTCTCTAGAACAAAATAAAAAATATGAATGTATACGTATAAGTGTTAGAGCAGTCAGAATAAATGCCAAACTGTAAATACATTTAGTCATTCCACACATTCTTATTGAGTGCTGATTATATATCAGTCACTTTTGTTCAGTTCTAAAGATGCACACGTGGGTTCTGCTGTCTTAGATTTTGGAGTATATTAGTTAATTGCTAAAAATAAAGCAATGTACTGAAACTGTTGTACTGTGTTCATTGCAGAGCTTTCTAAATGGTCCCATAGAATCTAGGTACTTTTATTTTAGATAAAATTCTATCAAATGCAGTTATGTATTATCCCTTCAAAAAAATTGGACATCTCAATAAGGAAGATATAGCATTAAGAAGCCTTAGTTGACCATTTGGCAGTGGAAGAGGACACTGCAGACACAACTCCAATATCCTGTGAGTTTGAAATCACTTAATATACTAAAGGTCCTTGCAAACATGAGTAAGTCATAATCCCTGAAGCTGTTAATGATTTTGGTCATATTAGCTAATCTTTTTAAAATCTGTGATCCAGATACGTATGTTAACCAAGCTACTAAAGAGAATAACACACTTTAGAAAAATATCATATTAAAGTAACACATGATTAAAACAATCTCTTATACAAATTCACTATGTTGAATACTTTATTCTATGACAATGTTAAATAAACAAGATAGTATTATATTAGGATCCTGGAAAGGTAACTACATGTATAAAGCAATGAGAGTTATTTATTTACAACCTTATTTATGCATGGATCTTTGTGAAAATTATATTCAGTTGATATCAGTTACACTCATGGCAATTTCTACATCATGTGCTAGCATAGGTTGGAAAGCTAAGGAAAAATTCCAGGATAAACTCAAACAGCATAAACTAAGAAACCAAAAAAATCTTTAATGGGCTGGAGGATCCCCTTCTGGCAGAGTTGGCTCACTAAGTCTCATTCTCTAGGGGTTGCAAAGCAGCTCTCAAACATTTGTATGTTTTCACACATAATAGATGGCATGTTAAAAAATTTGTATGTAAGTTTAGGTGAAGTTTGCTGTAAGTACATTAGAGTCAATATAGATGTGGATACACTACTTACTCTTTCTGCATTTTCCCTCCCTCTCTTCTTTGCTCAAAGCATTTCTATTAAAATGAGAAAACAAGTTGGTTGGAATTATAAAATTATAACCCACAAATACCATCATAATTTGTAAATATTGCTTCTTATCCTGGAAGTTAGTAAAAAATAAGATAGGCTTGTCTTTTAGGAGCATTCCACAAATGCTTTTCTAAAAGTCCACCTTGCTGTATGGAGTTGACTTTGAATGGTTTTGCCTGCTTGTCTCTTATCTTTCTTTTTTTCTGGAAATAACATCTCAATTTTCTTTGGAAAATCATCTTACTCCCTGCCTGTGTGGGACTAAAAACCCAACACCTGCTTTGTTCCTCCCCTGCCACTGAGTGATTTGGCTAACTAATTAGCACATTTTAGCCTTCTTGAAGGCATGGATGGACTTCTCCCTATTGTCACAGTGAGACCCAATCCAAAGCATACTCTGGGCTTACTGGAAAGGAGAGATGGTGTTGCTAAGGCATGCTATTTTGCCACATGATGGAGAAAACCTATATGAAAGTGAAATCAACATAAGAAAAGCAAAGCCAAAAGATGGAGAAAGTCAGATTTTTTTTTTTTTTTGAGTTGGGGATCTCTGTTGCCCAGGGTGCAGTGCACTGACATGCTCACAGCTACCATAGCTTCGACCTCCTGGGTTAAGGTGATCCTTCTACTTCAGTCTTCCAAGTAGCTGGAAGTACAGGTATGCACTAGCACGCCTGACTAATTTTTTGATTTATTGTAGAGGCAAGGTCTCACCAAATTGCCCAAGCTGGTCTGGAACCCCTGGGATCAGGCAATCCTCTTACCTCTGCCTCCTACAGTGCTGGGATTACAGGCATGAGCCATTACACCCAGCGAGATAGTCAGATTCTTTATCAAACTATCTTAGCACTTTGACCAAACAATATCTGAAGGTGTCACTCTCCTTAGACTCTTTAGTTATATTAATCAATAAATTCCCTCTTTGTTAAAGCTACCCAACACAGAATTTCACCATTTAAAGTAAAGTAAAATTCAGAATTAACTAAAATACAAGTCAGTGAGAATGAGATTATAGGAATAGCCATAATTCTACTTTAAGAATAAAAAGAATCACATAAGCATTGCTTTCTTAAATGCAATTTGGTATCACTGATTTTGTGTCATTCATCTCTTAGCACTATAAGATGTCTGTGGAGGCAAGCATAAGTTTAGGCAATAATTTGTCCTTTTCACATTTTTTTGAGTTGGGGTCTTACTCTGTCACCCAGGTTGGAGTGCAGTGGCATGCTCACAGCCACCGTAGCCTAGACCTGCTGGGCTCAGGCTATCCTTCCACCTCAGCCTTCCAAGTAACTGGAATGACAGTCATGTGCTACCACGCCCAGCTAAGTTTTTGATTTATTGTAGAGACGAGGTCTCATCAAGTCGCCCAGGCTGGTCTCGAATCACTGGGCTCAGGCAATCCTCTTGCCTCAGTCTTCCAAAGTGCTGGAGTTACAGGCTAGAGCCACCACTCCCAGCCTCACATGGTTTAATTAAAGGAAGGAATTTACTACATCTAAGAATGTCTCATGGCCAAGCATCATGAAAACAGTTAGTCTCCAACAAAACACTACACCTAATAGATTTTATTGTAATATATAATATGCCCCCCAAAAAAGAGTTTAGGAATTAAGTGTAGCCAACCTAAACGTGTGTCAAAAATCAGGAAATAAGGGAATTTATTTTGCTTTCAAATGCTTCTGGTCAGCTGATACAAATATTATATCATGGAGAAGCTGTCATTTAATTAACAGTTATACTGTGCCAGGTACTATGATAAATCTTCATATGGATGGTATCACTAACTGCATGAAAATGAAATCAACATGAGGAAAGCAAAGTCAAAAGATGGAGTCAGATTCTTTATAACATTGGTTGAGCATCTTGACTGAACTACATCTGAAGGTGTTACTCTCCTTAGACTCTTCAGTTATGTCAATCAATAAATTCTCTTTTTTGTTTCAGTCACCCTGCACAGAAATTTCATCATTTGGCCAGGTGCAGTGGCTTGTGTCTGTAGTTCCAGCTACTTGGAAGGCTGAGGCGGAAGGATTGTCTGGCCCCAGCAGAGGAAAGCTGTGGTAGCCGTGATCATGCCACTGCACTCTAGCCCGGGTGACAAAAAAAAGAAAGAAAGAAAGAATAAAAGAAAGAAAAACACATAAACGTACAATAAAAAAGGCATCATTTAAAATCTAAAGAACTTCAGAATTAAATAAAATATAAATCAGTGAGAATGACATTATAGGAATAATCATGATTCCACTTTAAGAAAAAAAATGTTGTTCCAGTGGTATTAATGGGATAAAATATTTCTACTCTCAAGAGAGGTTTATTTTCAAACTTTCTGCCAAGCAACTTGTCTTCCAGGTTAACAAGGACATTGTAGCCAGGTTCACTAAAAAAACATTGATTTAACATCTTGACCGAAAATTCACTTGAATTAAAATTCACTTGAATGGGAAAGATCAGCCTTTCCTCTTATTCCTAAGGAAGATCGTATCTGCAAGAATACTACTTTCCTACCTCTTTCTCAAGCCATGGTAATCATCTTGCCCCAATACTTGCAGGTTTAGATTTATTTTCTCTCTGGACAGGAAATAGACCATGTCTTTGGCAAGTTAATGGGTCAACTCTGCCTTTTTTTTTTTTTTTTTTTTTACTATATCAACAATATTTTTCAGGGATTCTTTTGTCTTAGTCTCTTTCAACTCATCAAATGTGTGTGTGTGTGTGTGTGTGTGTGTGTGCGTGAAAAGCAAGTGTTTACTAGTAAATATATGAGTGGCTCTTTGCCACATCCTAGATTGGAGCCCTGTGAGCTTCTGCATGGAAAGGAATTTCACAGTGCTAGAGGTTAATTGCATTGAGGGATGAAGGACATAGCCAGATGACTAACCGGATGACTCAACAAAAGAGTATGTGTTTACTTAGTCAATGCCAGAGAGAACATGGTCTCTGATCTATCTTATTAATCTGTGTATTTAATAAAATAGGCTTATGTGGTGGTGAAGAACATATATTCTATATTCAGTCATATCTGCTTTTAAATCCAAGCTTAATCACTTATTTAGTCATATGACCTTATATGATTTTGTGAACCTGTTTGTGCCTTGGTTTTCTTATTTGTAAAATGGGGAGACAATAATAAGGGTGCTGAAGGGTGTCCATGTGATAATGTTGGTGAAATCCTTAGCGCTGTGGTTAAACTCTGATCCTACCTGAAAGTGTCCGGAGCACTTCCTCACGTGGTTAATATCTATCCGTGCCCTGATATAATTCCCCAGCGGCAGTTGAAATGTGATGTGAAAACCTTGGCACAGCCTTTATTGAACAAAGTACTCAGAATTTGGATTGTGACAGACATCTAAATTCTAGGTTAGAATGACAGGACCATCAGTTCACTGTATTCTCCTTCTTTCTATTAAAGAGATTCAAGGTTATTGGAAATATACCTCTACCCTTAGGCATAACTAAACTCAAAACTTTTAAGAAAGCAAATTAGTTCCTTTTTGTTTAATACTAATCATCGACTGGTAAAACAATAGTATCAATACCAAGAAAGAATAAATAATATTGAAGATCTCTCTACTAATATTACCTTTCTTTTGTATGATCTAATTTAAATTTTCCAAACATAGGTTTTCACGTACCTGTAATCCACAGCAGAAGGTCTTCTAAAGTCAATGTGTGGTTTACTGAATACAACACAAGAAGATTTTGTTCTTCTTTTATTCATTAGATGAAATATCATTTATGAATTTTTTTAAGGATTTCAGGTATTTTAAAGTTTTCCAATAGTTTATATATTTACTAATTATACTTTTAAAAACTTTATATCATTTGGGAAGCTGAGGTGAGAGGATTGCCTGAGCCCGCTGGTTCGAGACCAGCCTGGGCAATGTGGTGAGACCTTGTCCCTAAAATAAATTAAAAAGTTAGTCAGGCATGGTAGTGCCCGCCTGTAGTTATGGCTACTTGGAAGGCTGAGGCGGAAGGATTGCCGGCTCCTGCAGGTCGATGCTGGGGTGGCCCTGAACGTGCTACTGCACCCCAACCTGGGCAACGGAGTCAGATTCCAACTCAAAAAAAAAAACAAAAAAACTTTATGTTAAAAAAATTTCAAACATAGGTAGAAGTAGAGGGTATAGCACAATAACTTATAGGTGCTCCAATTCCTCATCACCGAGGTTCAACAATCATAAGCGAATGACCAAACTTCTCTCGTCTATATACATACTCACCCTCTTTCCATTGTCAGGTTCTGTTGAAATAGACCCTAGGTAGCCTATCATTTTCTAAAAAATAAGGTATCTCTCTTATTTTAAATTTATCTATAATGCCATGATTATGTTTAAAAAATAACATCTTCTTAACATCATGATCAGCCAGTGAAGGGTTTCAATTCCACCAAATGAGTTACACGTTTAACTATAGAAAATTGCAGTTTCTTTTTCCAGGTGCGATTTCTAGGTGTTGTTAATACCTGTAGTCACCTGCTGGATGGTTACTCTGTGCCTACTAAGAATCTTTGGCAACTAAGTTGATCTGCTTGTATTCAGAGCTTGGGGTATTCCCTGAGAATATTGAGTGTCGTTGCCTAGGATGGCTTTTTACTTTCAGAAAAAGGGTAGGGGTAGGCCCTGAAAATCCACATACACCCATAACACACTGAACCAGTTGTGGCTAAATGTGGGAAACCAAGATAACTTTTTCTTTTCTCGTTAGTTAAACTGAGTGTGGGCAGGGGCCCACTTTATAGATGAGGGAGACTGCATTGTCTACAGCTGTCCCACACAGTCTCTCCGCCCTCCCAGATTATACAGTTTGTGAATGGAGGGTGGAGGAGAGATACTGGGATTGGTATCTGTCATTCTGGAATGACCTTTACAATCAATCCCAGAGAAGAATGCAAGGATGAAACCTTTCCAGCATGGACCGGACATGCTATTTCACTAGCACTCCTCACCAGGTGAGGCTGTGCCTTGAACAGTGCTCATGGGTGGGCACACCCTGATGAGGTCCCTGCTCCAGCCTGCTTGCTGAGAATGTTCCTGCAGGATAGTACCAGAATTAGAGAGCTGAGGGTGGACCTGTAGCCCATGCTGTGCAATGTACATCATCAGTAGATTCCCTCTCTGGGAGACAATGAAGCCTCCATGTAGACTCTGCTGGAAGTACAGAGAGAGGGGGCAGAGGGACAGTCACTGACTCCACCAATAGTGTCACCTCTAGGCTGTGTGGAGGAGAAGGACTCCAAGCAGATCACCACCTGAAGTTGCTTTGCAGGGACAGAGTGAGTTGTTTTATAGCATGTAGACAGTGTTTTCCTTGTTCCCACTATAACAGGCCTAATGTGGCTACACCGCATGGTCAGCAGAGAGAAGGAGGACATCCACCCACCTCTCCAGCCTCATTGCTCAGGGATCCCTACCTGGTCCTCTGCAACCCAGGTATAGGTAGATCCCACTACTTCCTCGAAAGCACATAACACTGCTGGTCAACATAAGTTTCCCTCTGTTTGGGACCCTCATTCTTTTTCTAATTTTCAGTCCTTCCTCAGGTCTCAGTTTGAGGCCCCTGGCTCTGGCAAGCCCCACCTCACTCCAGTAGGTGAGAGGCTGCTGCCCTATGCTACTCTAAGGCCATCTGTTTCCCCATTACACATCACTTGTGTTGTTGCTTGCTTGTTTACATGTCTTCCCTGCTGATTAGCATCTTGAAGAGCAAGGTACCACTCCTACCTTGCTTACCACTGTAAAACCAGTGCCTGCTCCGGTACCAGACACAAGTAGATACTTAATGCATATTGATTGAGTTAATGAATGATTTTGGTTTATAATATACTGAACAGGTTTTGATGCTGGGTGGGGTGAGGCACAAGTAGATTATTTGACTCATCCCTAAAATAAATTTTAGAGCAGCCAGAAAAGTTTTAATACTCAGTTTTTTGTTGCTGTTGTTTGAGTTGAAGTCTCACTCTGTTGCCCAGGCTGGAGTGCAGTGGCACAATCACAGCCACCCCAGCGTCGACCTGCTGGGCTCTGGTAATCCTTCTGCCTCAGCCTTCCAAGTAGCTGGAATTACAGGCACATGCTGCCACGCTTGGCTAATTTTTTTTTTTTTTTTAATTTATTGTAGAGTCAAGGTCTCACCAAGTTACCCAGTGGGTCTTGAACCTGCAGGTTCAGGCAATCCACTTGCCTCAGCCTCCCAAAGTGCTAGTATTACAGGCTGAGCCACCAAACCCAGCCTTAAAACCTAGTTTATTAGAGAAAGAAGAGAGGAAAGAAAGGGATTTTGCTTTTTACAATAGGCCGGATATACTTTCATAATGATTGATATGCTGAAGAGGGTAGAGCCAGGTTACCATCATTCTGGGGACTGACATCTCTCAACTTCTGATAGGAGAGAAGGGGAAAGGTGGTCTTTTCCTGACCACATGTCTTTTGCAGGAGATCTGCCAGATGTTTCCAATTCACAAGTTCATGGGATAAAAGCTGGTCTTATTATCATTTCTATGGCTTTGGTTAGTAAAAGGGTGGGTATTCTGACCTGCTGCCTTCAACAGGGAACCTGAAAGATTCTTAGTGATTATTATGCTAAACTATGAATTGAAAGATTGGGTTGTCCTATTCTTATATCTGATAGGGTTTTCTTTTGATTTGCCAAGGAGATGGAGTAAACTGCCAGCTTGGTAAAAATGTCTGAATGCTTCCCAAAACCTGCCTATGGGAAATTTATCTATCTATGCTGTGCTAGCTAGCCTCCCTCAGTTTGAGCTGAAATTTTAAACGGGCTTAAAACCATCAATAATGTACCTAAATTACTAGGAATGAAATCACAATTGAATTACAAAAAAAATTTTTTTTGTTGTTGAAAAGGGAGGAATAAGGGGCAAAGCAGAGGAAGGATGATGGGTCATTCCTTATTCCCTGCTAATCTGTGCTAATTGGCAGAGCGTGCTCTCAGGCACAGCTGGTGGTTCCATCACAGAAGTGAGGACAAGTTCCCTGTCACTGAGTCTCTGAGGGGCAGTGAGGGGTTCCTCTAGGATTTCAGGGGTGGGAGTAGGTCCCCTGGCATCTTAGAACCCAGGAACTGGGAACCCTCAGTGACAGCCATCGCTCAGATGCTGTGACCACAGTGCAACAGAGTGAAGAGGCCATTTTAGGGGCTGCTAGTCTTGCCTCATTTAAATCAGGGCTGTCACATGCACCATTTTAAATAAATGAGATTGCAACCCTCTGGAAGAACTGATTCACAATACAGCTCATTCTGTTGTTAAGCAATTTTCATTCAACAACAACAACAAAAATTTTTTTGGTATTCTGTTCTGAAACCTGTTCATGAGCCCTCGTTCTGGAGAAATACATAGGGATTTAATCCTCCCTAATGTAACAGATTTTGAAATGTACTTTAAGGAAAATCTCAATTTAAAAAAGTTTCAATCCCACAAGAGACCGACTGAATTTATTAATAGTCTGAAAAATTGTCACCCAAATCATTAGCTGTTTTGCTATGCACTTGATCCTCTGCTCCATTAATTTATTAATTTGGGTTAATATAGTTATAATGGTGGATAACGTTTTGCTGTAGGCTGGATTCATTTTCAAATTGCTGTGAGTTGAATTATGTACTGACTTATTCACAGGTTATAAGCAACTAACTCAGTTGCTTTGTTTAGTTCCTAAATCACCTCCCTATTTTTAGATCATTACCATGTTTGAGAAGAATAGATAACCTTTGATTTCTTATGCATGTGGTAGCCTGAGGTGCCAGAATTTAGGGCTATTGTAGCTAAATCTCATTCACGAAATGAAAATATGTGAGTAGTTGTATGTGTGACATCTAGTTCAATGGAATTTTTGTTCTTGGGGGTAATTGATCCCTCCTAGTGATTTTAGCCTAAGTTAATTTAACTACACTTGAGGCCTCTGCCTCTCTCAGTCAGTGGTGTTATGAGGACAACCCCCCTTACCCCCTGGCCTGTGCTGTGTAACTCAAAGCCATCTGCAGTTGGTTGTGTTGGTGTGTGATATTCTAAGAAGTCATGCCATGTCCTTACAAGTGAAACCACAGTACCTAACTCCATTTAATGTCACTCTAAGTCACTTTGCCAGGAAAAATGATTGACGCATGGAAAGAGAGCTTGTATTAAAAGTGGAGGAAAGCACAGATAATTTATCAAAGAAGGCCCTGGTATCTAAATCACTTGGAAATGGATATTTATGCCCCTGACTCTTGTCTGTTTCATGTACTGAAAGTGTAAAGTCAATGAGATTGACACATATTCTACCAGTGTGTACTTCTTGACTGAACATTTTTATTTTTATATCCTGAAATATCCAAGTAATCTTTTCTAAGATGACTTTTTTTTTCTTCTTTAGAGATCTTTGAGATAAAAAAAGTGGATTTTAACCATGGGTGATTTCGCCCCTCGGAGGACATTTGGTAAAGTTTGGAGTCATTTTGTGTCACAGCTGGAGGGTTACTACTAGCATCTAGTGGGTAGAGGCCAAGGATGATGCTAAAAATTCTACAGTGAACAGGTTAGCCTTCCCACCTTCAACAAGAATTATCTGCCCAAAATGTAAATGGTGCCGAGGTTCAGAAACCCTGAGTTAGAGAATGTGTTTCTTTTCTTTCCTTTTTTTTTTTTTTTTGTTGCCTGGACTGGAGTACAGTAGCATGCTGCTCATGGCCACCTCAGCCTTGACCTGCTGGGCTCAGGTGATTCTTCTGCCTCAGCCTTCCAAGTAGTTGGAACTACATGTGTACACCACCATATCCTGCTAATTTTTTATTTATTGTAGAGAAGAGGTCTCACCAAGTTGCCCAGGCTGGTCTTGAACCTGCAGATTCAGTCAATCCTCTCGCCTTGGCCTCCCAAAGTGCTGGGATTACAGGCGTGAGCCACCACGCCCGGCTGAGAATTTGTTTCTAATAGATTTAAATTTTCTCTCTATTGACTTCAACGTATATGTTGCTTTAGGTAATTGTCTGGAGTCTGACAATGACTAGGGTTAAGGAAGACTTGCTGCTTATCAAAATCCACAACACCGTATCCAAGATAAGCCCACGTCACAAGTATAACAAACAGGGTATTCCAGGGTATTCCACACCTTTTGCACCTTTAATGAACAGAGACTGAAAAGGAATAGGTATTAGTTTTCCATTGCTGCCGTAACAAATTGCCCCAAATTTAGTGTCTGAAAGCAACACTTTTTAAAAAACTCTTGCAGTTCTATAGGTCAGCTGTCTGATATGGATTTCACTGACTAAAATCAAAGCATTGGCAAACAGCATTCCTTCTGGAGGCTCTGGGGGAGTATTCATTTCCTTGCCCTTTTCTGCTTCTTTAGGCTTCCTGCATTCCTTGGCTCATGGCCCCCTTTCTTCACTTCAAAGACAGTAATGTTACAGCTCTCGGACCTTTCTTCTGTAGTTGTATCTTCCTCTGACCATAGCCAGAAACGGTTCTCTGCTTTTAGGGACCTTTGTGATTACATTGGACCCACCCTGATAATGCAGGATAACTTTTCCATCTCATGGCCTTTAACTTAATCTCTTCTGCAAAGTTCCTTTTGCCATGTAAGGTAACATACATACTCACAGGTTCCAGGGAGTAGAATATAGATATCTTTGGGAGTCATTATTCTACCTATCCTCAAATAACACTAATTTTGGCACCATTTAACATCCATTGGGCTATTGATATCCTATAAACTGAGACAAACTAAAGCTGCTATCAGTCATCATAGAATTTTCTTGGGAGAAGCTCAACCACACCTTGCAGCTAGGAGTAGGTTTGTCTCTGAAGGAAATAGATATGTCAATTGTCAATCATTTTAGAAATAAGTCATTTCTGGGTTCATCCTAGAACAGGATGAGGGGAACACTTTCTTCTCTCTCCAAAGAATGGGCTCCTTTGGCCTAGACCTAGTGGTGTGGAAAGACCTGGAGCACACACAGTGGTTGGGAGTAGGACAAACCCCTGGGCCTGAGTAAGTGGCCTGGGATAGAAACCATGTTGTGAACTTACTTTGTAAAGGACCTAGACAGGTATGGATATTGTGTAATATCTGTGGGCTACTTTTTAAAAGGCCTTACTTTTCTTGTTTCTGCAATGCTATGAGACAGAGAAGGAAATAACTTCTGTTATACTTTAAGACGGCTACCCTGGAATGTGAAGATGCATCCTACAGAGTCAAGAATCAGATGGCTGGTGAAGGGAGAATTTGGGGATTGTCATGGTTAATTTTATGTGCCAACTTGACTGGGCTAAGGGAAGTCCAGATAACTGGTAAAACATTCTTTCTGAGTGTGTCAGTGAGGATATTTCCAGAAGAGACTGGCACTTGAATTTGTAGCCTGAGTAAACAAGATCCAATGTGGGCAGGCATCATCCAATCCTTTGAGGACCAAAAGAAAAAAAAAGACAGAGAACGGATGAATTTGTTCTCCTTCTTCTTGAGCTGGGACACCCATCTTCTGCCCTTGGATGCTGGATCGCCTGGCTCTCAGGCCTTCAGTCTCAGACTGAATTATACTACTGACTTTCCTGGTTTTCCAGCTTGCAGATGGCATATGGCAGGACTTCTTGGTCATAATCATGTGAGCCAATTTCCATTAAAAAATCCTTTTATGTATCTATGAGATCCTATTGGTTGTGTTTTTTTTCTGGAGAATCTTGACTAAAACAGGGACACAAAATACTGAGATACTCAGATACTGTTAGAAAAGGGAAACCTGGCAAAGGATTGGGTGTTAGAAGAATGTAGGGTTCTAACTGCTGTGATTTGTATGTTAAAGGAAGATGTGACCTCACAGGTTCTGAAGTCCGGGATATCTGTGTATGTACTGATGTCTGTGTTACAGTGACCAGTACAAGAATAAGATTTCAGAGGATTTTGGTAATAAATATGACATTCCCAATTCACACAAAGCTTTCTTAAATCATAAGATTTTACAATATGATGCTGCAAAGATTACCTTGTTTTTTTTGTTTTTTTTTTTTTAGAAGATATTGACAGCCGGGCTCGGTGGCTCAGGCTGTAATCCCACGCTTTGGGAGGCTGAGGTGAGTGGATTGCCTGAGCCTGCGGATTCGAGACCCACCTGGGCAGGCGAGACCTCATCTCTACAATAAATCAAAAAATTAGCTGGGCATGGTAGCGTGCGCCTGTAGTTCCAGCTACTTGGAAGGTTGAAGTGGAAGGATTGCTGGAGCCCAGCAGGTCGAGGCTGCGGTGGCTGGGAGTGGCCACTGCACTCCAGTCTGGGTGACAGAGTGAGACTCCAACCCAAAAAAAAAAAAAAAAAAAAAGAAGATATTGACTAGAGTGGATCTTGTGGAAAATACCTTGGACTGCTTGGGACAGGATTGGTTTTTATATTTTCTGTTTTACCTTTGTGCATTGTATCTAAACGAGTTCATCCACTTCTTGATTTACCTACCACCATACACTGATACTTCCAGGTGTACTTTAACCCTGACCTCCCCATGGGAAACCATAGCCCCTGAGATCAAGGAACTCAGAGAGTAATTTATTTATCCTCTGCATCCTGAGTCCCCAGCACTGTGCCTAGAAATATTATGAAATAATTTTTTGCTAAATAACTACATCAAGGTTACTACCCTCACTCAAACCTGACTAAACTTGGTGAATTCACTTCACTGAGCTGTTTACTCACCCAAAATAAGGGATTTAGAAATCTTAATTCTGAGGTAATTTCTGGCTCTAACATTCCATAATTATGTTCAATGTATAAAGTGTTACTTCACCCTGTGATAGTTTTACCCACTTTTTAAAAATTTGACAAAGTACAAAAGGCACTTAATTGTCTTCCAGTAAAGTGACAGATGTTTCAACTGACACGTAACCAAGCTAAGGGTAGGATGACTCTTGAGATAAATACATTTGGTTCATTTTGTTCCAATCAGTTCATGCTATGTCTATATAACTAAAGTGCATTGGAAATTAATTTCACCCTGATGCCTTGTCATACAGCATCAAAGGAAGCGGTTTCTGAGTGCTACATCAGACAAGGGGTTGGGCAAAATGAAAAATGGGATGAGAACCTGGTTGTTTACCCTTTCATTCTACCTTGCCATTTCATTGGCTTCTTGTTCAGAGACATGCACCTGGCCCAAGAGAGTCCATTCTTCTGGCCTGATCCCTCTTACCTCTGCTGATGCTGTGCAGTGAAAGGTTTCTTAGTTGCGTTTTATTCCAGGGACAACAGTGGCTGCCTTTCCTTCAGGGCACATGTAGCTTTCTTTTTGAGCTTCAGCATGTGAGTGATGACAGAAATATACTGGTTTACAAATGCCAACACCCAAGGCCACCACAGGGGCACAGAATTCACCTTGCAGAGTGTTTGATACTTGTGGCAGGAAAAGGCAACAGCTGAGAAAAGCCCTGTGAGCAAATACGTAAATAAATAAATACATCACATATGTGGGAAAGGTTGTACAGAATTGTAAATCAATTCAATGTCTAGTTCATCTAGTATTTTCTCCCAAAGGTGGAGAAAAGAGGAAATTCATACAACTCATTTGGTGAATGTGTGGAAGAATACTAATGATGCAGACATAAATTTTCACCATGAGATAAAAGGCTTGGATTCTCTACTTCAAAGGTTTGAAGAAGACTGGGAGACTGATTGCTTTTAGATGTCGATTTTTACTTGCAGTCACCTCTTCATATTTAATATTAAATTTAATAACAAAGGTTACAAGCTTTGAGCATGTCCAAGTCTTTTATTTAGACCAAATCTGACGATAGTATTCTAATGTCTTTCTCTTAGCTCTGCCTCCTTGAAGGTTTTACAGATCATTTCCTTTTATTCATGATGATGTCCAGCATCCTTTAGATACTAGCAGGAAGTAGTCTATTCATGCTGTTGACAGAAAGCCTTTTGGTTTTAAACTTAGTAATGAACTAAAGCAAAGTAGGTGGCACAGCCCTTTGCTCAGGATTTAGTCACTCAGAGGTGGTGGGCCCAGCAACAAACAGAATGTGTATATCAGTGTATAATTGAGAGGAAGGTGCTCTACCCAGGATATTAGTATTGGTAAACGTGGAGGTCTGTCAGAGTGACCCAAATAAACCTGAAATTCTAGGTATAACTTCTTTGAACCCAGAGACTTGCATAGCCCCATTTGAGTAGAGTTTTACACTAAAAAAATAAAAATAAAAATAAAATAATCCAGATTCCCCAATGGAATCTAGATAAAACCCAAATATTTTACTTTTGCAGCTTTGAGAATACTAATAGGTGGAATCAAAACAGGATACAGTAATACTTAGTAAAATATTTATTCTTCTTCAATTTTCTAGCTTCTTCAATCTCTTCTAATAGTCTCACTTCCCAGTCCAGGGTATTCTATGTCCTTGGAGATAATCATCTTCCTGATGTACAAAGGAGAGGGCTGTTTTCTTACCAGGGTGGCTTCCACACTGAACTAAAGGCTCCTGACAAGAAATATAAGAGGTAAATAGTAAACTTGTCCAGGCCTGTGCCATAATTTCTTTAGTTTCAGGACTTAGTTGCACCATTATTCCTCTGATTGTACCATAGAAATGTATATAAATTATACTTTAGAAGCTTATTTGCTTACTTCATAGCAATTAATGTGATAGGTCACTGGTTCTTAAATTTTTTTAGGAGCTAGACCACCTACATTGTATGGTACTTTTTTAGAACACCATGAAAAAATGGACTAGTTAATTCTATTATATGAACTAAGAACAGACTTTATAAGATAAGATCACAATCTTGAACATACATGTATGTGAAATCAAGTCACCGATTCAACATGGTTAACTTTTTTTCAGGTTTCCTTCTTTAATATTTATTGCTTTTTATTATCTTATTTTTAGTCTTTAGCATTTCGTAGCAGAAGTATGGAGTAGATGCCAAAAATGTAATAGAAATTTACAAGACAAACTTGAAATTGAGAAGACATCATCCTTTACATTATCTTTTCCCCTGCATATTGAGAAAGAATACTCATATTTTATTTTAATGATACAATACCTTTTGTCCCACTTGAAACATATCTGAATTACATGGGATAATACTTCGATAATCATTGTGTTGAGTCCTGTGAGGGGATGCAAAGGAAGCTTCTGTTCATAAAGATGAGTATAGAAAAGTCTTATTCCTCCAAGGTTTTTTTCCCCTTTCTATAGTCTATTTTCTCTCCACGATTTTGGTCTGCTTTATTTCACATGTTTCTAATCCTTTTTACTAAATGGCCACTTTCAGTCTATATTTTATATACATACTCTGTAATTTTCTTCCTTCCTTCCTTCCTTCCTTCCTTTCTTTCTTTCTTTTTTTGGAGGAAAGTGAAAAGGCAGAATTTATTGAGAGGACAGAAAAGCTCCCACAGTGGGAAGGCACTCGAGGGGGTTGTCCTGTAATTTTCTTACCTTTAGTCACATCCTTCTTGAACCCCTCCATCTCTCCTTCTTGCCTTTTGTATGACATGTGACATTAGTCTTATAAATTCTTATCCATCTCTGTGTCTTGGTGGCGACTTTAAAAAATTCTTTTTTTAGAGATAAGATCTTGTTCTGTCACCCATGCTAGAGTACAGTGGTCTGGTGTTATGATCACAGTTCACTGCAGCTTCAAACTCCTGGGTTCAAGCATGAGCCACCACATATAGCCTCCTTGGTGGCTACTTGTTCTTAACCTGTCTCATAGAGGTCAGCTGCTCCAAACCTGGCTATACTTCATACATTCTTCCTAATCAATCTCATTCATTTTGACATTTTTATAACCTCTATGATGATGATTTGTAATTCTCCATCCAAGTTTTAACTTTTAAACCATGTTTTTAGTTCTCAGATCTTGCTTCTACTGTCTCTAGTCGGCTTTCTCACACACATTGCAATTTTTGTTTATACAACAAATATTTCTTAGGTACTGATAACACGACAATAATAGCATGGGTTCTCTGGCCTCAAGTTGTTCATGGCTTCACATGGGAGACAATTTTATTGATGATCCTTTCTAGAATGTAAAATCTTTGGAAATGGAAGTTGTCTTTGTTTTGTAGTGTCCAGATCCTACCAGTAACTGGCAATTGAGATGCTAAAAAGTGTACACTGAATTAGCCCATGAGTCATAGACAACTGAGGACAAAAGAAATCTTACCTCCAATCCATTGCCCCAATTAGATATTTGGTTTTCCTCTAAAATATTCCAAGAATTGGTCACCCGGTTTCTGCTGGCACTAAAGGGTTATTGTTTGTCATTAATTTTTACAGACTTAATGCAAAATGGCTTCCCTAGATTTCTTCTTTCATAATGAGAAAGAAAGAAATGAATACTGAACCATAGAAAGCCTGGAGAAAATTCCAGGATATGTGAACAGAGATAGAAAGAGATGATCATTATGCAACAAGGCAGTCATATAAACAGGTTAGGAAAAAGAACTGAACTATTCACCTCATGTGGCACCCATTCAAAACAGAGGGTCAATAGCTACAGCTGTTTCAGTTTTGCCAATTTTGCCCTCTAAATTAGACACGTGCCTTCCATTTACTTTAATAGGAGCCATATGTATGTAGTTGATGGCAGCACTTATCGCTAAGGAAGTGGAGTGCTGAGTTCCTGCCACCCACCCACATCTGTGGCTTTAATAAGCCACAAGCAAATGGAAAACAAACATGTTGCTGGCATATTAGGAAACCATGGGGCTTTAACAAAACCAACTAGAAAGAAAAAAAAAAAAGAGAGACTTGGGTGGGGCAACTGTACTGATGGGCTGCTTAAACATCAATCACAAAAGGCCAGCACCTAGACTTACTGGGCAGGGGCCACACAGCTCTTCCATCACTGGGATCTTTGGATGAAGGATTGTGGAGGACATTTATGAGACTCGCAGGTCTGGAAGCGAAGCCCAACACTCATGGCAGTAATGATTGCTGTCAGTTCATTTATTGAACAAATACTTGTTTGAATTCCCAGAAGTTGTTAGCTAGGATATGTTTACCCTTCTCATGGTATAAGGGTAGATTTTTCAGGAAAAAATGATTTTCATAAATACAGTCAAGGATATTTAGTAATTGACTCACTCTTTATTATATATCTAAATTGGATAGCAGTCAGTGATCAGCAATGGTAGAGTTAATTAATAAATTAAAGAAGATTTTATATGATCCAGTAGCATTTTCAGATGTTAATACAAAAGAGTTAAGCCAGTAGGCACGATGTGGACCTCTTCCCAAGGTATACTGCTTACTGAAAAGCAGAAGAGCTACAAAACAATATACGTATTGACCTTTGTTCAACAAACTGAGAGTTCTCTGAAAACACAAATCTCTTAAAAGCTTAGTAGGTGTGTCAATTTTAGTATTGATAAAGTTAACTATCTTGTCAAGCCAGTGTACCAGAATTTAGATTCAGGTTACTGGGTCCCAGAGAGAGCACTGAACATCTGACCAGTGATTTGCTTGATATTCTCTAGTTTGACCTCTGTCTCAAGACAGTTCAAAAGTTTCATCTCACCTTTTCCTCGTCCCCAGTGTCTAGTCTAATGGCTGGCTCTTTTCCTTAGAATTGATGATCTCCTTTGTAGACAGGAAGTTCACAGGTTGTAGAAGAAGCCTGAGGGAGGAAGATGTTGACTTTTCCTCCTGGGTCCCTATCTTATCTCCTATACTACTTTTAGCGTCAATTCCAACTTTAGTCTGGGACAGAGAATTTAGTGTCTCTAACCCTGCAAGTAAAAATATGAACAGATTCTCACACATCTTCAATAACTTGTAGGTAGGAAGAGTATTTCTTAGTATTGTTTTTCCTCTTAGTTTCCAGATAGGCTAGCATGCATACAAGTTCTTTGTAAACAAAGTTTCCTTCTTGCTAGACTTTGGTGAAGATTGCAAGGAGTATCTAATATATCCCTATATTCTAGAGATTTCTGCAAAGTTTCCTAATATTACAGTCTTGTTAGGCCTATTATCTATATTCCTAGGTATAAAGGGTAACAGGTCAACCACTTCATAACAAACATTTTCAAATTCTTAGTAAGTATAGAGTTTTCCTTACTGTCTTCTACCATACTACGGCTTATCCAATTCCACATCTCATGGACTCTTATCTATAACACCCTATTTCCAAGTACTGGTTTTTGTGTTAGACATAACTCTTTCCAGTGTCAGGTAATGAAAACTTAATCTATTTTAAAATAGTTCATTGTTTTCTGTGTGACACAGGATAGTTTTTCTTTAAGCACAGCTAACTTCCATCAAAGCTTAGTCAGTTTGGGATTAACTTACTTGAGTGATGTCACATTCAGGTGCACTTTATTTTTACCTATAAATTCTATTTCCCTGTCATTGGCCTCATTCTTAGACTTCTGATAGTCACTTGGGCAATTATAAACTTATATATTCCAAAGGCTGGTATCCTCAGAGGAAAGAGAAAACTTCTTGTCTAACAGTATGAGTAGTCTTGGAGTTGTTCCATTGCCCTTAATTGGCCTAGCTTAGACAAGTGCTCATCTTCAACAGATTACAGCAAGTTGCAGCAAGTTACAGCAAGTTTGGCCGGGTCTCATGCTCAGCCCTTAAGGCAAGTTTGATCAACTACACTGTAAACATGTTTAGGGGGGGACAGGGTTGGTTTCTCTAAGAGAAGTGCTTTAATTGTTACTAGAGTAAGAAATGGGAGATGCTGGTCAGAGGGTACAAAGTTTCAGGTAGGATAAATGAATTCTGAAGATCTATTGTATAGCATAGTGATTATAGTTAATAATAATGTATTTTACATTTAAAAATGGCTGACAGTAAATTTTGAATGTTCTCACCACAAAAAATGGTAAGTATGTGAGGTGATAGATATGTTAACTAGCTTGATTTAATCATTTCATGATGTGTACATAAACCAAAATACCACATTGTACACCATAAATACATAAAATTTTAATTTTTCAATTATGCCTTTATTAAGCTAGAGAAAAAAGAAATTATGGATTCTGGGCATGAAAAGTAAAAGATGTTGACAACTGTAGAAATACTAAAAAGAGAAAGCTATTTAGGGCGGAAGGAATTGATTTGAAAAGGAAAGAGAAATGAAAAACCTTGATAGGCTTAACTTTTGAGAGACAAGGTGTTTCTGAAAGAGAAAAGAGGAAATATTAGAGATAGTTGCTATACTGTGACATAGAATTTTGGGGAGATAACATTTTAAAGCATACTTTGCTATATAATTTTCTCTCTGTCAATTTTTAAGAAATATAAGTACAGATCATCATTTATTAAGACTTTTTGGAAGTATGTTTGTGCTGTCTTGTGGATACAATATCATACTAATTCTGGTCTAGAGGGCACCCCATTTTATTTGGGATACATAAGGTTCTTGGAAGCCATTGCCAAGTCCTTAAGGAAATGGATTAGACTCTGGATAATGTTGAGTATAGATCACTTTCAAGCATCAATTTCTCCTCAGAGCTCTTTCTTTTCTAATAGTCTTCAATATTTCTTTTCAACAAGAATTTAGGGCCAGCCAGGCTCGGTGGCTCAGCCTGTAATCCAGCATTTTGGGAGGCTGAGGTGAGTGGATTGCCTGAGCCTGCGGGTTCGAGACCCGCCTGGGCAAGCGAGACCTCATCTCTACAATAAATCAAAAAATTAGCCGGGCGTGGTAACGCGTGCCTATAGTTCCGGCTACTTGGAAGGAAGGCTGAGGCGGAAGGATTGCCGGAGCCCAGCAGGTCGAGGCTGCAGTGGCCAGGAGCGGCCACTGCACTCCAGTCTGGGCGACAGAGTGAGACTCCAACTCAAAAAAAAAAAAAAAAAAAAAGAATTTAGGGCCATTTTTAGTACAAACTGTAGCAATAGTTAAAATGAATGGTAGGGGTAGACAGCCCTAAAGTATCATGAGACATTGAAAAGAATTATGTACTCTGAAAACCAAAAGGATTTATTGTACATAAAAATAATATCAAGCAGAAATTCACATAGATGCACATTAGAATCGTGAAGGAGATTTAAAAAATACCAAAGTCTAGGCCCTACTTCTAGGAATTTTAATATAATTGCTCTGAGGTAGACTTGCCATCAGTAATTTTTAAAAGCTCTCCAGGTGACTCTAATGTGCTGCCAGACTTGAGAATCCCTGCTGTAGAGATTAATACCGCCAAGCATGCAGATGAAGACCATGGTCATATAAACCACACTTGACGAGAACTCAGACATTTTCTCCAACACCCTTCTATCATTTAATTAGTATAATATAACATGAGAAAGGCTACTTGAAATACTTCTTTGGGAAGTAAAGATAGTGTCAAGTAAACTTTCTGGATTGATAGGAGCGACTAGGGGTTGAGAATAACTGCAAATCTAGAAAGGAACTACGTGACCACATTTGTACATTGCATTTATGATAGATGGTAGAGATGGCTCAGAGTTCAAGACCAGTATGCAGGCATCAAAAAAATCTGTCACCAAGGCCTCAATCCTACAGAGCAAATATTTATGCAAAGTTCTTTTTTGTTTTCTGCTCCCGTAGAAAGGAGGTTCTGGGTCACTAAGTTCATATTTGCTTTGACTGCCTGTCACCCAACCCTGCTGGTTTTGTTTCCTGGTTCTCCTAATTACTGTGTGTGTGTGTGGGGGGGTGGTCGGTCTCATCAGCAGGTGCCATGCCTGCACTTCTAGCATCCTCTAAATTGCATCTGGGAAGCAAATGCCTCTTGACCATTTTCTGCGTTCAGCATCTTTCAATTAAGCAAAATAACCTCCTGCTGTGGTGAAAGGAGCCACCAATGAATATTTTACATATTGCTTTTAAAAAAAAGAGAGAGAGCAACTACAGGATTTATACTAACACTGTCTTGAAAATTACCATTTTGATGTTGCCATCTTCCAGTAAAATACTGTTTCTTCACAGTTATTTGGTAGTTTTCTCATTCAAAAATGCCCTTTCTGAAGCTGATGGTCACAAGGATTTCTTAGCAGAAAGATTAGAAAGTGAGTTGTTTTGTAATGGGAAAGGTTTGACAGAGCTGAGTTTCTGTATAAGGGAAAGTGCTGTGAGAGGCCTGCATATACAGGGAAGAGAGAAAGTGGGAAGAATTAAACTAGCAGCTTTCAGGGTCACCAAACCTAACTAAAACACATGGAATGAAGTCCTTTGGGGTAACAAATAATCCATTTTAATCCTCTTCTGGTAAATTGTGGTTTAATGTGTTTTTCTTTTTTTTTTATTTAATTTTTTGTAGACAAGGGGTCTTGTTATATTGCCCAGGTTGGTCTTGAACTCCTACCTCAGCCTACCAAAGCTCTGGGATTATAGACATTAGCCACCATGTCCAGCCCCATTTTACTTTTAGCAAGGTCTGTTTCAGGTTATCTAAGACTGTGTAACAAAACACTTTCAGTAGCTTAAAGCCACAACAATTATTTATCATTATTATCTCTGCTAGTGCTGATGTTGGGCTGAGCTCAGCTAGGTGGCTCTTCCTCAGCTTCTATTGTGGGATTGTAGTCCCACAGTGACTGGGCTGGGTCTTCTTAAAGGCCTCTACACCCATGTCTGCTGTAGTTCAGGGTCTGCCATACTAGGGCTCCCCAGGCATCTTTCTCTGGGTCTCTGGGTTCTCTCCACATGCTCTCTTCAGCATTGCAACTTCAGTTTACTGGACTTCTTACATGGTGACTCAGGGCTCCAAATACCCATGTCTCAAGAGAGAGCCAAGTGGCAGTCAAGTTGCTTTATGTGACCTGGCCATAGAAGCCACTTTTGCCAGGCTTTATTTGTTAGGAGGCAGTTTGTTGGCATGGCCCATACTTAAGAGGAGTTAGATTCCACCTCTGATGGGGTACATGCCAAAAAATTTGCAGGCATATTTTATATCCACCACAAAGTCATGCTCATTTTGTTTTTTGAGAGCCTTGATCTTAGTATGGAAAAAAAAAACCCAAATACTTTGTTCATGGTAAAGCTGTAATTTCAGTCAGTGGCTATAGAAATAAAATTTGCCTTTAGAACCACGTCAGGCATGTAGTATTGTTTGAGTGTCTGAAGCCTTGACTTCCTTGTGGTGACATTTCATGTGTCACCATTCTATGCATGATTTGTACAGTGGAGGTTATTAATAATGACCTCAAGAGAGAAATTGAATTACATCTGCTCAGAAGCATTGGCAAGACTGAATCAGGTGGGCTTTTCTCCTTTTCATCTTTGTGTGACCAGGGATTACCTGTGGGCATTTCATTAGCTGGGAGCATGCATCTTGAGATGCATGATAGATGAAGAATTATATTAAATGAGAAAGGAAAATCCTAAGCATCTTCTTTTTCTTTAGGTAGGAACTGATATAAATTGTCCAAAATGAGAACTGGAATTTTGTCCAGAAGATGCTCACACTTTGCACTATCAGCTCATGAAAGATCTATTTGCTTTTCTACCCAGACTCCTCTTTTACTCTGTGTGGTTGACCTACCTACTTGCAATAGTCTATTTTTTTTTCTATTTTTCAAGCATTTTCTTATCATCATTTGCCTTGTGCACCAAGCTCCCACCCTTTAGGAAGGTTTCACTGAGAATATCCTTTCTTTGGCTGAGATGGAAAAGTTCTAAAGGTAAAGACCTATCATATTCTTATTTTCTTCTAGCACCCCAAATAGCTGGCTGTGATCCTGCCTACTAATACAGACATCAGTTATCTATACACATTGACTTCCACATTGTTCCAGGGTTAGTCTGTGTGACTAATAGAATGTGGCAGAGGGGTAGTGTGTTACCTCTAAGACTATGAACAACCCTGGTTGCTCTCTCTCTTTCTCTTAGATCATGTGCTCTAGTGAAGCCAGCTTCGCTGTAGTCCTAGGGAGAGGCCCATGTAGTGAGTAACTGAGGATTATGGCCGGTAGCCTCATGAGGGACTCTAGAAGTGAATGCTCCAGCCCTGTTGAGACAATGACAGCAGCTATAGGTGATATCCTGCCTGCAACCCCATGAGAAACCTGAGTCAGACCCACCCAACAAAGTCACTCTCAGATTCCTGACATTCAGAAACTCTGTGAGGTGATTACATTATTGTTATTTCAAGCTGCTACATTATAGGCTAACTTGTTACACAGCAATAGAAAACTAATACAATTTATTTTCTGTCCTTTTCTCAATCATCCCACTGCTAACTGTACTCTTAGTCAATGCTGAATGCATATATAAATGAATAAGTTGTCTTTGGCCCTCAAAAGTAGTCAATTGTCTTATAGTACACATACTTACTTGCCTTTGTTATGGGAACTTTATAGGTCTCTCTTGATTGTCTCACCCTTCTACAGAATTGAAAATTGCCCTAGGCTTTATTTAATCTCTACCCAATAAGTCAGTGATATACACACAAAAATACATAAACACATTATATATACAAATATATACACATTGGGATGCCAAATATATTTTTATAGCAGAAAAATTTTTCTCATAAAATAAATTAGTAGGATGGTTTGTGTTGGCCTGCTGCATCCAGATGTTACTTAAATGGTCCTAGTACAATTATGCTATAGCCCCATGAAAACTTTTTTTTTCCTGACAGGTTATAAACTAGGCTATTTTGCTGTTCATGGCATTTATTTTTGCCTATTCACCTCTCACCTTTTTGAGTCAATTTACTTGATATCTGGGAGTTATAAAAACATTTTAAAGATAGGCTTATTTACTATGTAATAGCACGGTTATAATTTTGAATGCTCCCTTGGAGGAAAAATATTAATGTCAAAGCAATTTTTATGCCAGTTGACTCCCTGTTAAATATATGTATTTTGGATCTCTACCACCTAAAATATGCCTTCTGTTCTTTCTGTACAAATGTGCTAACAACTCAGTGAAACCTCAGTTAAACCAGAAAAAGAAACCAGGATTTATTTATGGCAAGCAATAAGAGTTAAAATAGGCGAATAAAGAAATTCTAGATTTTTCTAGGTACTTTGCACCTGCTGTAATTCTCACTCCCTTTGTTGGGGAGTCCCTTTTCCCCAGCTCCTTCAGAGTACACCCTGGTTCCCTGGTCTCTTTTTTTCTCTCTAACACCCACTTACTCCCCTCAGCAGAGGTGTGACTTAAGTGATGATCTGAGTTTGGGTGAGAAACTGAGCATGCATGGCTCAGTCATTGTCTTCTTCTTCACTCAGGAAAACCTACTGTCTGGTCTGTTTGCTACTGGCCATTTGTGTGTGTGGTGTGGGGGGAAGGGCGGATGCTGAGGTTGGCCAGTGTTGCCTGTGACATGATGGTATAGCAAATGCTGTCAGGTCCCCATCCCTCTTCTTCTAGCATTCACCTCTACACACAGAAGACTGCTTATTTCAAATACCTGCACTTTATCTCAGATTGTTCTTTCTTGGCCACAAGAACATTCTTGGGCCATGCATATGACAAGCTGGAAGTACCCAAGAGCTGATGTCCCTAGAAGCAGCCTTCAAACAACCATGGCCTGGGAGTCAATGAGTAAATATCCCAATTTCCCAGACTCTAGGATGAGATAACTCTCAGAGGTGTGTTCTAAGCTTTCTCCCAGCCTTCCCCAGCTGGATTGAGCTCAGGTTGCCTGCAGCAGTCATCGGCTTTAGAACATTCTCTTCGTTGACTTCTTCTCTTCCCTGTCACACTTTCTCACTCCCTGGCTTGGAGTAATTCCCAAATAAACTACCTGCAGTCCAATCTGTGTTTGGGTCCTGTTTCTGGATAAATATCATTTAGGAACCATCACTGCCCTCCTGCCTATGCCCCATTATCCAACAGCTCATAAGTGACGACGTGGATGTTTCCAACCCATCTACCTGCCTTCTCTGCTCATCTCAATTAGTTCAGAACCCAGGTAGGTAAATAGTTTATATCATTGGGGTTCCTTCTCAAATCCCCATAACGCTAACTTTTCTACCTCTATTAGTTTTCCTTAACAATAAAATGGAAAAATATGAAATTAAGCCTTACACATAAACACTAAGTGAGTTTGGCTTACAACCCACTCTGTTCCTGACAAAGACATGGAGAAAAAAAATATGTATATATCCATTTTCTGTTTTGTTTACAGTGCTTAGTCTCATGACAAATTTAATCTCCTTAGCTAAAATTTGACAAAAGTCTTTCATGTTAAGTATTGAATGTTTTATTTATTTCTTCCTGTTGGGCAACCAGATTCACATTTGTCTTTTTATTCTACCTTTGTATAGTGATTTTCTCTGGAAACCAAAAGCATTTTTAATGACATATGGCTTATTTGTTTATTTGTATCTACTCTTGGCACTGAGTCAGAAAAATTTACAAGTGGGAAATTGAAGCTAAGAAGTTAACCCAATGTGCACTTATTAGTTGTTTAGCTTCTATCTCCTCATTTATAAAACAGGGATGGTAGTATTACTTTATCTACATAATAGAATTGCTGCTAATATCGAAAAGTGAATAAATGTATCATCTTATAAGTATAAAGTGATATAAAAATGCTGGTTTTTGTCTCCTCAGGGAAAATTTTGCTTTTGAGGCTAAGAGAGGAAGCTAATTCTTAAGAATATGACTGATTTGAAAGTACAGATGAGGTCCCCACAAGAACCTATTGACTTCTGAAGTAGAAAGAACATTGCTTTCTAGGAGGTGCCAATCTGTTCTAAACATGCTAACTTTAGGGTCCGTGTAGGGATGGGGAAGGTAATCGTTTTTACTTCTTTGTAGCAGTGGTAATTCCCTAAATAGAACTTTCACTAAAAGTGCCATTAAAAATCTGAAGGAATACTTGCACACGCATGTTTATTGCAGCACTATTCACAATAGGAAACCCATGGAACCAACCCTGCTGTCCACTGAAAGTGGACTGGATAAAGAAAATGTGGTACATACACACGATGAAGTATTATGCAGCCATAAAGAAGGACAAAATTATGAGCTTCCTTTCTTATGCCTAACTTATGTGTGCTGTTTCTCAGTGTCCTAATATGGTTAACATTTAAGTATTTCCCAACAAAGTCTAGAAGGAAATGTGCCCTGTAGAATTCCATCATGTAAAAAAAAAAGCTTTTACTAGGGAAGCTAAAAGGGAACAAAAGGATATGCAGGAACAAATCTATTTTTCTGTCATTATGTGCCTGAAAGGAACCTGCCACCTCAAAGAAAACTTGTTTACTTTTATAGTATAAGTAATTATGTATGAGCTTAAACCAGAATCCCTAATGTTCAAAGAAATCAGTGTTATACCATACAGACATTCTTCATTTTTAAGAATTGGTATCAGCTTCAGGTAGTTGTAAAGTTCATGTAAAAGATAGTTATATAGCTCAGATATAAGCTAGGAAACTGAAGGCCCATAAAGGATGAGTAGTGACTACATGCAATAGATAATGTGAGACAACAACAGGAGAAGCTTTAGGTTTTTACTTAATTTTCCGTATGCCCATCTCCAATTAGTCTAAAGGCATTTCCAAAATTGTTGGATGCACCTCTGTACCACTGTTTTTTTTTTTCCTCTTACAAATATTTGTTATTGTTTATAGAATACTCATGAATAGAGTGTTCCTTTGCTTAATTATGAACTTACAAGTCAGACGAAACGTTTAATTTTTGCTAGGTAGCCTCTTCCAAAACAAAGCAAAACAAAATGAAAGGCAAAGTTTATCCAACAGAATTCCTAACGCTGCCTCATACTTATTGTGTTGGAGGCTGGGATGGGTATGGAAGTGACGCCAAGGGATTGCTTTCCTGCCCATGTTCATGCCTCTAGCTTCTCTTCTTATTCCCATCATCATTTTGCTCTAGCCCAAATTGCACTCACTGCCTGGAAATATCCTCGCTTCTTCTTCATTGGATTTGAATACGAGATTCTTTCCCTGTAAATCTCATCCTTGTTGATACTATGGATACATCACAT